>JAJPUD010032666.1:0-11793 GCA_023553655.1 Myrmecobius fasciatus
GAGGTCATCATTAATCACAAAATAGATAACTTTGACTATATCAAGTTGAAAAGTTTTTGTACAAACAAAATAAATGCAGACAAGATTAGAAGGGTAGCAGTAAACTGGGAAAATATTTTTACATCCAAAGGTTCTGATAAAGGCCTCATTTCTAAAATATATAGAGAATTGACTCAAATATATAAGAATTCAAGCCATTCTCCAATTGATAAATGGTCAAAAGATACGAACAGACAATTTTCAGATGAAGAAATTGAAACTATTTCTGGTCACATGAAAAGGTGCTCCAAGTCACTATTGATCAGAGAAATGCAAATTAAGAGAACTCTGAGATACCACTACACACCTGTCAGATTGGCTAAAATGACAGGAAATGATAATGATAACTGTTGGAGGGGATGTGGGAAAACTGGGACACTGATACATTGTTGGTGGAACTGTGAACGGATCCAACAATTCTGGAGAGCAATTTGGAACTATGCTCAAAAAGTTATCAAGCTGTGCATACCCTTTGACCCAGCAGTGTTTCTACTGGGCCTATATCCCAAAGAGATTTTAAAGGAGGGAAAGGGACCCACATGTGCAAAAATGTTTGTGGCAGCCCTTTTTGTAGTGGCAAGAAAGTGGAAATTGAAAAGATGCCCATCAATTGGAGAATGGCTGAATAAATTATGGTATATGAATGTTATGGAATATTATTGTTCTGTAAGAAACGACCAACAAGAGGATTTCAGAGAAGCCTGGAGAGACTTGCATGAACTGATGCTGAGTGAAATCAGCAGAACCAGGAGAACATTATACACAGCAACAAGCCTATATGATGATCAATTTTGATGGACATGGTTCTCTTCAACAATAATGTGATTCAAACCAGTTCCTATTGTTCAGCAATGAACATAGTCATATACTTCCAGAGAGAGGCCTGTGGGAACTGAGTGTGAACCACAATACAGCAGTTTAACGCGTTCTATGAATATTTCTATGCATTTTGTTTTCCTTCTTAGGTTGTTTTTTCTTCTTCTCTTTCTAGATCTGATGTTTCTTGTGCAGTAAGATAAATGTATAGATATGTATACATGTGTTGTATTTGTCATATAATTTATCCTATTTAGCATGTATTAGATTACCTGTCATCTAGGGGTGAAGGGTAGGGGGAAGGAGGAGAAAAGCTTGGGGAAAAAAGTTTTTGCAAAGATCAATGTAGAAAAATAACTCATGTTTTGTAAATAAAAAGCTTTATTAAAAGAAAAAAAACCTTTCACTATGTGCTAGTTACTATGCTAAGTGCTTTTCAAATATTTTATTTGAGTCTCTCAACAACATTAAAAGGTACCAACTATTATAGTCCCCATTTTACAGTTTAGAAAACCAAGGCAAATAGAAATTAAGTGACTGGCCCCCGATCACATAACTAGTAAGACTTGAACTTGTCTTCCTTACTTTAGGGACTAGATTCTAACCTCCCCAGAACTAGCAGTCTTGCAGCAGAACTAGGAGTCTGATATCACTACTTGTTTTGTTTTGTTTTGTTTTGTTTTTAATGGAAATTGAGAGTAGTACATGGAACCTCCCCAAAACCTATAATTACATTATAATCCTCATGGTGTACCAACTCCTACTCACAAGAGTAAAAACAAATACTTTCATCTCTTCAAGTTAGATGTGAGGCAGGAACAGCTATGGAATTATGGAGGAGGAAAAATGGGACCACTTTCTCCAACGTACAAAAAAGGCTTAAAAATATCTCTTCATCCTATGTCCAAAAAACTATCAAACTGCATCTACTCTTTGATCCAGCAGTGTCTCTACTGGGTCTGTATCCCAAAGATATCTTAAAGGAGGAAAGGGGTCCACATGTGCAAAAATGTTTGTGGCAGTCTTTTTGTAGTGGCAAGAAACTGGAAACTGAATGGATGCCCATCAATTAGAGAATGGCTGAATAAATTATAGTATACGAATGTTATGGAATATTATTGTTCTGTAAGAAATGATCACCAGGATGATTTCAGAAAAGCCTAGAAAGGCTTACATAAACCAATATTAAGTGAAGTAAGAAGAACCAACAACATTATGTGATTATCAACTTTGATGGACTTGTCTATTTTCAACAATGTGGTGATTCAACGCAATTCCAATAGACTTTTTATGGAAAGTGTCATTCACATACAGAGAGAAAACTATGGAGACTGAATATGGATCAAAGCATAGTATCTTCACCTTTTTGTTGTTGTTGTTTATTTGCTTGTTTTTTTTTCCTTCTTGTCTTTTTTTCCCTTTTGATCTGATGCTTCTTGCACAACCTGACAAAAATCCCATTAAAAAGCCCACTTCTTTACACAAAGCTGTTAAAACTTTTGAAGAAATAGTAAGTGAGTGAAATAGAAAGTAGATTTATTCATGAGCTATATTAGTAGAGTTGTCTCCTTCTATAGGAACTGGGTAAAGACGCCTGATATCCCTAGTGACTCAGAAGTAGGAGGTAGAACAAATCAAATAGAAGAGGATTTGTAGATTCAGAGCTGGAAGGGAAATCGATGATCATCTAACTCAGTGGTGTCAAATTCAAATAGAAACAGGGAACATGTACATAGTAACAGCAATATTGCATGGTGATCTACTCTGAATGACTTAGCTGTTCCCAGCAATACAATGATCCAAGACAATTCCAAAGGACTCATGATGAAAAATTCAATCCAGCTCCAGAGGAAAAAAAATTGATAAGAGTTTGAAAACAGATCAAAGTATATTATTTTTTACCTTATTTTTCATGTTTGTGTATGTGTCTTTTCTTTCACATAATGGCTAATATGGGTAAATGTTTTGCATGATTGTACATGTATCAAATTGCTTACCTTATCAGAAAGAATTTGAAATTCACTTTTTAAAAATGAATGCTAAAAAACTGTTTTACATATAAATGGGGAAAATAAAATATTATTTTACAAAAAATGACCACGAAATCATACATGAAGATCTATACAGTCTCATATTGACTAAGAGAACCACATGCTAGCACTATTTATGCTCTTTTGCATTTTTATTTATTTTGTTAAGTATTTCTCAATTACATTTTAATCTGATTGGGCTGCCTTCAGAAATGTTACAGACCACAGACTGTATGTTTGACATCTCTGGTCTAGACCAACACCCTTGCCTAATGGATGAAAAAAAATGAGAATTCAGAGAGATTGTGGCTTGTCTTAAATCACAAATGTACTAAGTAGAAGAGTAATGATTCAAATCCAGGCTCCCAATTCCAGTATAGTAGCTTTTTCCACTGAAATATGTCTTCTCAAGGATATTTAAAAAAAAAAAAAAAAACTGAGTAGGAGTAGAAAAATGACTCAGAGGTCAAGTGACCTAGCTATAGACACCCTTCTTTCAAGTCAGAGAGTAGCTAAGCTTTCACTCTTTAAAAGACACTGAATGCACAGAGACCCTGAAGGCCATCTGCTCTCTGTTTAGACCCTTTCCTTCGACCCAGTTCATCTACCAATCAATATTGAAAACACTGCCCCAAAAGAGTATGTCTGCTCCAAGATGTTCATCACAGGAGAACTATACTTCCTTAGCTGTAACTGATGGGAGAGCATCATGGCTCAGTTTCTTGCCATGGCTTACATGAGTCATCTGGTGAGTGACTGCAACTGGCAGACTTTCATGTCAACCCTTTTTAATCTCAGCTGGAAATGCTGTTTGGGGACATTTGACTCTTGGTACAAGCACATTGAGAAGATTCAAAGTAAAAAAAAAAAAAAACAGAAATTTTTCTTAGTCTGCTCTGTTACTTGAATACATTATCAGGAAAAAAAGATTCCCTCCTTCCTTTCCTTCTTTGAATTCTTTCTTCCTTCCTTCTTTTTAATCTTCATTCATTTCCCCCTCCCTGATTCCTTTCCTTTTTCTTTTTTTCTTTGCTTTCTCTTTCCTTACCTTCCCTTGAATTCTTTCCTTTCCCTTCCCTTCCCCTCTTCTTTTTGTTTCCTTCATTTCTTCCAAAATTAAAAAATATTTGATAGTGACAAGGTACAGATTTAAGAGCTGAAAGATTAAAAAGATAAATGGTAGGAACTCTACTTTTAAAATCTTATAATCTAATAAGGATGATAAAATATGAATACAGATAAATAAAACACAATATAATATTAAATATTTTTAAGAATAGTACAAAGTGTTAGGAGATTCTTTTGAATAGGAAGTTTTAACTATTTTATCAGGAGGTAAATGCTCTACTAAACTGAAAGCTTCATGAGAAAATTGACGTATTTTGTCTATATTCCCCAGTGTCTAGCACAGCACTTCATACATAGTAGGACACATATATAGAGTTGGAAGGAAACATGAAAAACAATCCTTCATTTGACAGATGAGATAACTGAGTCATAGAGAGACAAAGAGACTTACTTGTATATCAGATATGAGCAATTCTGATGGACGTGGCTCTCTTCAACAATGAGATGATTTAAACAAGTCCCAATTGTTCAGTGATGAAGAGAGCCATCTTCACCTAGAGAGAGGACTGTGGAACTGAGTTTGATTTACAACATAGCATTTTCACTCTTTTTGTTGTTTGCGTGCATCTTATTTTGCTTCTCATCTTTTTTTTCTGGTTTGATTGATTTTTCTTGTGCAGCAAGATAACTATATAAATATGTATGCATATATTGGATAACATATAAATTCTACCATGCTTAACATATATTGGACTACTTGCCATCTAGGCTAGAGGGTGGGGAAAATTGAAACATAATATTTTGCAAGGGCTAATATTGAATAATTTCCACACATATGTTTTGAAAAAAAATTTTAAAGCTTTAATAAAAAAATAAATAATTTTATCAGATAATATTTGAACCCAGGTATTGCATATTCCAAATCTATTGCCCTATCTCTGATAAATCTCAGTAATTGTTTGCTGTAAACTAAATTGAAACCCAACATATGAAAATTCACAATTTGAAAATAATCACACCCTTTTGCCAAAGAATCCTCACATTATTAAAAGATTCTCTCAAAGACTGCTTTAAATAGTAAATTTCCCTCATATATTCAAAATATTCTTTGATTTTTTAAGAACACATCTATTTATCCAAAGGAGGGGTATTTTTAAATTTGTAGTTCTGTGTTTTATTTAGAAAAAGCACACATCTGTATTGCTATATTTGTTATACCTCTGACTTTTATTATCTGTATAATTGTAAGTATATGAATTAATTTCGCCTATATTTTACATAATATATATTTCTTATATCATTATACTACATAATGTCTATATATATATATACATATACATATGTATGTATGTATATAAGTATTCCCATCTGTAAAATGGAATTAATAATACTTGTACCACATATATCACAGGGTTGTTAAAAGGAAAGACCTTTATAAATATGAGTTATTATTACTCAAGAAATACTTATTAACATCCTATATTCTATTAAGAGAAGAATATATAAGCATAAACAATAGAAAAAACCAAATAACCTCAAAGTATTTGAAATGTAAAGGGAAAGATTATTGTTAAGAGGAAGGGATCAGAAAAGATAGCATGGAGGAGTGAGCATTTGAGTTAGTACTTACAAAATGGTTGGGAATTCAGAAAAAGCAAAAGAGGAAAGAGGACACAAAGAAGAATGTGAGCTAAGACACAGAAATTGGGAGATGCTGCAAAGTGTGCTGAAGGTGAGAAAATGGAACTAATGGACACAAGAAATTGAAACAATTGATATAATATTGGAAAGTTAGACTGATAGTTAATTATGAGATGTCTAAATGCCTGGCAAGGGGCTTTAAACCTATTCTGTAGACAATATGGAGACAGTTAAAAGATATGAACAGGGGGCAGCTAGGTGGAGCAGTGGATAGAGCACCTGCCCTGAAGTCAGGAATTCCTGAGTTCAAATCTGGTCTCAAACACTTAACATTCCTAGCTGTGTGACCCTGGGCAAGTCACTTAACCTCAATTGCCTCAGCAAAAAGCAAAAAGGAAAAAAAAAAAGATATGAACAGACAATTTTCTGACAAAGAAATTAAAATTTCTAGTCATATGTAAAATGCTCTAAATCACTATTGAGACAATTATGAGGTACCACTCAATATTCTCAGATTGGCTAAGATGACAGGAAAAGATAATGATAAATGTTAGAGGGGATGTAGGAAAACTGGGACACTAATGCATTGTTGATGGAATTGTGAAAGGATGCAACCATTCTGGAGAGCAATTTGGAATTATGCCCAAGGGGCTATAAAGTTGTGCATACTCTTTGATCCAGCAGTGTCTCCACTGGGCTTGTATTCCAAAGAGATCATAGAAAAGAGAAAAAAAATTCACATGTGCAAAAATTTTTATAGCAACCCTTTTTTGTAGTGGCAAAAACTGGAAATTGAGTTGTTGTCAGTCAATTGGGAATGGCTGAATAAGTTATGGTATATGGATGTAATTGAATATTACTGTTTTATAAGAAATTATCAACAAGATGATTTCAGAAAAGCTTGAAAAGACTTATGGTGAACTGCTGTTAAATGAAGTGACCAGAACTAAGAGAGCATTGTACACAGTAACAACAAGATGATATGATGGTTAGCTGTGATGGACTTGGCTCTTTTCAACAATGAGGTGATTCAAGGCAATTCTCTAATAGCTTTGTGATGGAAAGGACCATCCATATCTAGAGAGAAAACTATGGAGACTGAATGTGGCTTTCATATAGTATTTTTACATTTTTGCTATTGTTGTTTGCTAGTTTTTTTTTCCTTTTTTTTCTTTTTTAATCTGATTTTTCTTGAGCAACATGATGAATATGTTTAGAAGAATTGCACATGTTTAATCTATATCAGATTGCTTGCTCTCTTGGGAGAGGAGAGAAAAATAATTGAGACACAAGGCTTGGCAGGGGTGAATTTTGAAGACAATCTTTGCATATATTTGGAAAAATAAGATACTATTAAAATAAAAAATAAAATTTAAAAATGTGGAGATGGTAAAAAAAACTTTGAGCAGGAAGACATGGGCAATCTGTGGATTGTTATTATTATTGTTCAATTGTTTTCAGTCATGTATGATTCTTTGTGACCCCATTTGGATTTTTTTGTAAGTGTTACTGGAGTGTTTTGCTATTTTATTCTCTAGCTCATTTTTTATGGATGAGGAAACTCAGACAAACAGGGTTAAGTGACTTGTTCAAGGTCACACAGGTAGGAACTGCATGAGGCTGGATTTGAAATTTCTGACTCCAAGTCCAGCACTTTATCCACTGTACAACGTAATTATCTCAAATCTATGATTAAGGAAGACTACTAAGAAAATAGTATAAAAGATGGATTGGAGCAGGAAAGGCTGTTAGAAAGACATTATAGTGATACAAGATGAGGACACTGAAAACTTATTCTAGCTTATAGCAGTGGAGGAACTCTTACAGCTATCATAATAGGACTTGGTAAAAATCTTTTTTTTTATTTATTAAAACTTTTTATTTGCAAAGCATATGTATGCGTAATTCTTCAACATTAACCCTTACTAAGCTTTTTATTACAAATTTTCCCCCCCTACTCCCCACCCCTCCCCTAGATAGCAGGAAATCCACTACGTGTTAATTATGTTAAAATACTTAACAAACCGAATATATGTATACATATTTCCACACATCACTTTTGTGCAAGAAAAATCATATCTACAAGAAAAAAAATCAGAGAAAGGAAACATAGTGCAAGCAAACATCAATAGAGATCATGAAAATATTATGTTGTGGTCCACATTTCACATCCCTCTCTCTGGGTGTATATGGCTTTCTTCACTGAACAATTGGACCTGGTTTGAAACATTTCATTGTTGAAGAGAGCCATAGGACTTGGTAAAAATCTAAGAAAACAGTAAGTTTAAATACAAAAGACTAGGGGAATAATGAAATCCTTGAAGTCTGAGGGGGAAACAATAAGTGTGATTTGGAACACACTGAATTTGAGTTGCCAGGGAGACATTCAAGTAAACCGATCCTATGGGCATGTGAGACTGGGTCTTAAAAAAGAATATCAGATTAAGACTGAAGTTACAGGGTTAGATGTTATCTGTGTAAGGGCAGTAGTTGTAACCAGGGAAGGGAATAATAGTGCCCCAAATACCCAAAAGTGAAGAGAAGGAAGAGAAGTGAAACAAGGAAAAATGTTGGGATGATACCATTAAAAATACAATGCAAATGCATGTTATTATATCAGAAATCTTATTAATGATATTAGGCAAGATTTGCCTGTATTATTTCCTTTCTCCATTTTTCTTCTCTTTTTTAAGAACCTTTTTTTAATTCTTCCAAGAGAACCTTGCGAGATAGGAACTAATTCATATCATCTTTTGGGGCTTCATCTGGAGATAATTTACATTTAGAATCCTCAGGATTTGAGGTCTGTTCTTCTCTTTCTCCATAAAAGCTATCTATGGTCAGAGTTCTTTTTGCTTTTTTGCTCATGCTTTTAAAGATTGAGGTGTGTTCTTAAGGTAAAAGGAAGGTTGTCCCAAGCTTCCTCCACAGATGGCAGATGCTTGAAGTTGCCCTGGAACCAGTGCTGCTGACTAACTTCTGATTCTGGGCAGGCATGGCCAGCTCCCATGTTTTTCTGGGGTTTAGAGGCTCATTATTTTCTTTTTGTATTTGCTTTGTCTGTCTCACAGCTAATCTGCTGTTCCACTGGCTTGTAACCAGAACAGAGTAGCATAAGAGCCTCCTAGTAGATTCCCCAGTGAGTGGACAGCACAGTGCCCTGGCTTGGCCACCTCCTCCCCATCCATTTAAAATAGACCTTTTCTGGGAGGCGGAGCCAAGATGGTGGGGTGAAAAGGTGACTCTCTGCGTCCTCCTCCGATCTTCTCTCAAATCAACAATAAAATAAGCCTCTGAACTAATCTTCAAGTCAACGAATCCAGAAATATTTGGACACTACTTGCTGATATCTCTGAAGAACTTCACATCAGATTTGTCTAACTTGGACAGAGGGATAAACAAAGGACTCTGGTGTCAGAGGACTCCAGTGGAGGCCAGAAGTGAGGGTGGGACTCAGCTTAGCTCATCGTGGCAGAAACTCCAAACTCCAAATTCCAAATTCCAAACACCTGGAGTTTATCTGAGGCACTTGGGAAACTCTGCCCTGATTGGGGGCAGGTGTTCTGGCAGACTTGCCTTGTTTAAGGAGTAATTCGGACTTAGGCCTAGCCTCCACTGGCCCAGCACCTTAAGTCAACTCGCGGAAGTGCCCCAGGGCAAAGATCTTCAGCTGCCATTTTTTTCCCTACCTTAAAGAGATATCCACGCTGTCTAAAAAAAAAAATGAAGAAGCAAAAGAGAGCTCTCACCGTAGACAGCTTTTATCAAGAGAAAGAAGTGATGACCACAGATCCTGAGGTTCCTTTAGACAAAACTCCAAAGAAAGTTATTAAGGACCATGACTGGTCACTTTTTCAAAAGGCCTTTCTGGAAGATTGCATAAAGAACCTCAAAAGAGAGCTGGAGGATAAATGGGAAAATAAACTGAAATCAGTGCAAGAAGGAGACAATATCTTGCAAGAAGGATATGATGCCCTGCAAAAGAGATATAAAAAAGACACCAATCTATTGAAAAATAAAATTAGTGAAGTGGAAAAAGAGTGCAATGAACAAAGAAATTCAATTGGCCAATTACAAAAGGAGCTTAAAAAGGTAACTGAATAAAACAACACTTTAAAAATAAGAATTGAACAAATGCAAGTGAATGACTCAATAAGACTTCGAGAATCAGTCAAACAAAAACAAAAAAATGAAAAATTAGAAGAAAATATGAAATATCTCCTAGGAAAAACAACTGACTTGGAAAATAGATCTAGGAGAGACAATCTAAGGATTATTGGACTTCCTGAAAGCCATGGTGAAAAAAATAATCTAAACACTATCTTCCAGGAAATCCTGAAAGAAAACTGCCCTGAGATTGTAGATTCAGAAGGCAAAATCACCATTGAAAGAATTCACCAATCACCTCCTGAAAGAGACCCCAAAATTAAAACCCCAAGGAATATCATGGCTAAATTTCAGGACTATAGCACCAAGGAAAAGATTCTGCTAGCAGCTAGAAAGAAACAATTCAAATACCAAGTATCGATAATTAGAATCACACAGGATTTGTCAGCCTCCACATTAAAGGATCGAAAGGCTTGGAACCAGATATTCCAAAGGGCAAAGAAACTTGGATTACAGCCAAGAATAACCTATCCAGCTAGAATGAGCATTATCCTCCAGGGAAGAAGATGGTCATTCAATGATATAGGTGAATTTCACCTATTGCTAATGAAAAGACCAGATCTGAACAAAAATTTGACCTCCAAACACAGAACTCAAGAGACACATAAAGAGGTAAAAAGGAAAGGACTCTTGAGAACTTTATTTTTACTAGGGGGATACTTAAAGTTTGGGGGTATAATTAACTAGATATTACTTTGATAATATGAAAAAGCGAACTAGAGGGGGAAAGGTTGGCATACTGGGGAAAAGAGGGAAAAAGTGGTAAAATAAGATCTAAAAAAAAGGAGGTAAAAACAAGGTAAAATCTCTTGAAAAGGCAAAGAAAAACCTAATATAATTGAGAGAAAGAGGGGAGGGAGATGAGCATTGTGTAAATCTTACTCTCATCAGGTTGGGCTGTAAAAGTGTATATCAGACACTTGATTTCACATGGAAACTTGTCTGTTGCTAGAGGGAAGTGGGAGGGAAAGGAGGAAAAAGAAAGAGATAAACTATTAGAAGGGAAAATAGAAGAAACAAAGGAAAGGAGTTAAAAAAGGGGGAGGGGATCTAAAGGGTGGTGAATTGTTTGGGGGAGGGGATCATCAAAAGCAAAGTACTGAGGATGGGGGAAGGGAGAAAGGGGAAAGGAAAGGGGAAAACATAACTTGGGTAAATAAGATGGCAGGAAATAAAGAATTAGTTATTCTAACTGTGAATGTGAATGGGATGAACTCTCCCATAAAGCGGGAGCGGATATCAGACTGGATTAAAAATCAGAATCCCACAATATGTTGTCTACAAGAAACACATCTAAAACATAGTAACACATATAGAATGAAGGTAAACGGCTGGAGCAGAAAATATTATGCTTCAGGTGAACAAAAAAAAAAAAAAGCAGGGGTAGCAATCCTTATCTCAGATCAAGTAAAAGCCAAGATAGATCTAATCAAAAGAGATAAGGAAGGAAACTATATTTTATTAAAGGGTACCATAAATAATGTAGCAATATCAATACTAAATCTATACGCACCAAGTACAATAGCATCCAAATTCCTAGGTGAGAAATTAAGAGAGATGCAAGAAGAGATAGACAGCCAAACTATACTAGTGGGGGATCTCAACCTTGCTCTCTCAGCATTAGATAAATCAAACTTCAAAATAAACAAGAAAGAAACTAGGGAGATAAACCAATTGTTAGAAAAGTTAGGTATGATAGATCTATGGAGAAAGTTGAATGGAGACAGTAGGGAGTTTACTTTTTTCTCAGCAGTCCATGGAACCTATACAAAAATTGACCATGTGTTAGGGCATAAAAACCTCAAAATCAAATGCAGAAAGGCAGAAATAGTAAATGCATCTTTTTCAGATCATGATGCAATAAAAATCACATGCAATATAAGGCCAGGAGAAAATAAACCAAAAGTTAATTGGAAATTAAATAATCTAATCCTGAAGAATGAATGGGTGAAAGAGCAAATCATAGACACAATCAATAATTTCATCCAGGAGAATGACAATAAGGAGACAACATACCAAAATTTGTGGGATA
>JAJPUD010032667.1:0-11793 GCA_023553655.1 Myrmecobius fasciatus
CTCTCTCTCTCTCTCTCTCTCACACACACACACACACACACACACAGACACACAGGACATTTGGAGAACTATACAGCAGTTTAAAAAGTTGTTTTTCTTTCTCCCAATGCATAAATTGCCTGTTTAAATGTTCTACTTTTTATTATTCCTAGTTTTGTTCTGAAGTCAAGTAGAATAAATCTCCATATACTTGAAGACAGCAATGATGTCTTCCCTGAGTCTTTTCCTCATCAGCTAATTATACCAATTCTCTTCAACAAAAGAATAAACTCAAACACATTTGTTTCCTAGTGGCTTTCTTGACATCCTCCAGATTCAAAACATCTTTTCTGAATCTCAGTCCTCGGAAAAAAAATCAACACACTAGATTTTCACAAAGGAAGTTGTTATAGAGCATAACAATTCCTTTATTTATTCTCAGAAACTACATTCATGATTCAGTTTAATATCACATTAGCTCAAGTATGTGTTAAATATCTGTTGGTTTGTTGGAGGAATATTTTATCACTTCCTTCATTCCTTTTACCTGCCACTGATGTAATTATATCTATTCGATTTTTTTAAAGCATTATCAAGGATCAAGGTATTTTCTAGCATTTCACACATTTTTTAAGGCAAGAATTATTTTTTCCTTTTATTTTTTAGCACTTAGCGCAGTACCTTGCATGCAAAAAAAGTCTTAATAAGCATTCGTTTAAGAACTCAAATTAATTCCTGAACATTAAAAAATCTCTAAGATATCTAGAATATAATGTTATCTGAGGTAATGATGAACAATTGTTTCTTTAGGTCCCTTCTTTTTCTAAAGAATCCTCCGTAAAAACATTAAGGCTGATTTTTCAAGGTGGATTCAGACCTTCAAGACCATCCCATCCGTTATGTTCAAATCACAAATAAGGAAGCATGGAGATGAAGGGATTCTTCCACTGACATATTTAGAGTTAGAAAAGAACTAGCTTTCTATCTTAATGCCCCACATTAGTCAATCAGGTTGGCTCTTAAGACTTCCATCTAGAACTTACACAAACAATTGTTTGCTTAGGTAATTAATGGGAACATGAGAGTACCAATTATATTGCAAGGTACTTCAGTAACCAAGTAGGACAAGCAGTATATTAAAAAAAATCCACATCATGACAAGTCCAATAGGTTATTATCTAGTCTAAGCTCAAAGACTTCCAAAGCAGCAGTGCTTTCTATCTCCACAAATATCCCAATATACATTGTTTATCTCTGATTACTAAAAAAAAGCTATTGCTGGTGATTGGAATCAATTTGACTGTTGACTGCTTCTATTTCTCACTCATTCTTGTCAATTCTGGTTTCAAGGGGAGCAGAATAAATAGCCTCATGAATGTGTGACTATGTATGCATAAATCCTCTTAACCTGGATACACCATCAGAATAAAAATATCATATATTTACAAGTAGAGAGTACTTCAAAGGCCATTTAATCAAACACACTTCTGTCACAGATAAAGGAAAGCGGTCTATGGAAGAAAATGATTGGCCAAAGATGATATAGATAATAAAGCAGTGACAATAATTGAATCCAGGTCCTTGGATTTGGGAGCCTGCTTTCCATCCAACTGTTTCATACTCTACCTAACAGTATTGAGTACAAAATCACTTTCATTTTCACAATTTAGTAAAATTCCTATAATTCCATATAACAACAATAACAAAAAGAAATAGAAGTTTACATAGATGTTTGGCCTTCAAAATGGTTAAGAACAATTTGGACTGTTTCAGTAAAATTCACTTATTTATTTGAGAACTAGTTGTCCAAAAAAAACTTCTGGAAAATCCATGTAACTTGAACTATCAAGATTGTGGGGGCATAAAAAGTCCATCATCTCATTTGCATCTATTTGTATATCTATCTATCTATAACTATCTTCATGAATATATATATATATATACGTATATAAAGAGATGTATATCTCTATCTCTATTTCTATGTATTTTTAAATTCATATGTATATATCTATTTGTGTGTGTATTTTATATATATACATATAGAGAGAAATATATTTATTTCTATCTTTCTATCTATCCATATATAAAGAGAGAGAGAAAAGCATATCTCTATACATTTGTGCACTTATAATGCATAGCATAATAGAGTCTTGATTTTGAAGAATTATATTCAAATAATTGAATATTTATTATTTGATAATAGTATATATTATTATGTAAATATATCTTTAGTCATTGAAGTACATGAGCATTTATAACTTTGTAGAAGAATTCATTTAACATGATTTTTCCAAGGATAGAAGCAAAAAGATTCTTTCTTGTTAGAATGGTTCAAAGTCTTCTACATTTTGGACTGGCTTTCATTTTTCTTTATACTGTCATTGTTTTTCAATTATGCCTGATTGTCACTTCATGTGTTTTGTTTTGTTTTGTTTTTTGGCAGTGATACTAGAATAGTTTGCCATTTCTTTTTCCAGCTGAGACAAATAGAGTTAAGTGGCTTGCTCTGGGTTACACAGTTAATATTTGAAGTTGTATACAAACTCAGGAAAATAAGTATTCCTTACTTCAAACCTTACATTCTATTCACTGTAAAAATATCTGTCCTTACTACTCTACTGTACTGTATTATATATACATAATTGTAAACTATCTTTGCAGTACCTTCAACTGATATACATAATGAGTCTCATTTTTGGCCTTTTGGTTTTTGCACCCTGGTTTGAGCCATAATCTACTCAAGTTAATTTTTCCAATTCTCCCCCCCCCCACTGTGTAAATCTCATCCTTTGCATCATCTCTTCCTTTTGATTAATATTAATGATGCAATATACACCGAAGTAGAAGTAAAAAGGGTGTAAAAAGATAGTGTGACTTTACTCTCCCAGGGCTTGACTAGCAACATCTTCCTTCTAAGGGTCTGAGTATCTTTTAGGTATTAGCATAGGGCATTACTTTAATGCTACGATCTCAAACCTTTAGTATGGTATATTTCCCAAATCCATTAGGTAATTAACCAATTAACATCAATTATTTAAAGAATTTTGTTTAGATGATATAGCAAAAACAATTACAAACATCCTTAACCTCCCTCCCCAAATCTAGGCCATATACTTTCATCTAGAGCAATTTGCACTTGGAAAAAGTGGGCTCATTTCATCAAGTTTTACATAGCATTGTTCCAATCAGATTCACTTCTACATGCTGCTTAGGTGCTCAAATACACCTACTTTGGGACTCTCAAACTATTACATAAAAGATTTTAAATAATATTTGTTTATAGCATCATTTGTAAAAGACATTTTCCAAATTCTCTAACTTCTTTCCTCATTCCTCCATTCAAGGAGAATACAAGGAATATATCAATTATTCATGTGAAATCATGCAAAACATTTTCATAAAAGATAAACTGAAAAAAGCAAGAAAAATAAAGTGACAGAAATGTACTTTGGTCTGCAATGTAAATTTATCTTTGGATTAATCTTTCTGCATGTGGTTAGCATTTTTCATCATGAATCCTTTTTTATTGTCTTGAAACATAGTGTTCATGGTATTTGAGTCATTCCCAGTTTGTTCATTATTGCAACATTATTGTTACTATTTACAATGGTCTTCTAGTTCTGTTCATTAATGTAACATCAATTTACATAAATTTTCCCAGGATTTTTTTTTGTTCATTATTACTTATGGCACAATAGTAATCTCCCAAATAGTTCAGAAATTCCTCATTTGATGCCATCCCCTCAATTTCAAAGTCTTTGCCAACAGAAAAACAGCTGCTATAAATAATTTATGTATATATATATTATATATATATATATATATAATTGTTTTTCCTTTATTTCTTTAGGATACAGATTTAGTAATCACTATCAGAATGATGCAAATTAAGACAATGATGAGGTGGTACTGGTACACTCTCAGAGTGGATAAGATGACAGGAAAAGATAATGATGAATGTTGGAAAGGATGTGGGAAAACTGGGACACTGATACATTGTTGGTGAAATTATGAATGTATCCAACCAATCTGGAGAGCAATTTAGAATTATGTCGAAAGGACTATGGAACTGTACATAGTCTTTTTTTGTGCATATTCTTTGATCCAGCAGTGTTTCTATTGGGCTTATATCCCAAAGAGATCATAAAGGAGGGAAAAGGACCCACATGTGCAAAAATGTTTCTGGCAGCCTTTTTTGTAGTGGCAAGAAACTGGAATCTGAATGGATGTCCATCAGTTGGAGAATGGATGATGAAGTTGTGGTATATGAATGTTATGGAATGTCATTATTCAGTAAGAAATGAGGAACAGGAATATTTCAGAGAGACCTGGAAAGACTTACATGAATGGATGCTAAGTGAAGTGAGTAGAAAGAGAAGATCATTGTACATAGCAACAAAATTATATGATAATCAGTTCTGATGCATGTGGCTTTTTTTAACAGAGTAGTGATTCAGGCCACTTCTTGTGCTGTAGAAAACCATCTGTACCCAGAGTTGAGGACTCTGGGGACTGAGTGTGGATGACAACATAGTGTTTTCACTTTTTTGTTGTAGTTTCCTTTATTTTGTTTTTTTTTTCCTTTTTGACTTGATTTTTCTTGCATAGCATGATAATTTTGGAAATATGTATAGAAGAAATGCACATGTTTAACATATTGAATTATTTGTTGTCTAGAGGAGGGGACGGGGGTAAAGAGGCAAAAAAGTTGGAACACAAGCTTTTGCAAGGGTGAATGTTGAAAATCATGAATATGTTTTGAAAATGATACAGAATTAGTGATAGGATTGCTTGGTCAAAGGGTTCACAAAGTTTATTTTTACCATTTAACTATAGTACCAATTTTTTATTCAGTTGTAAATGTAACACTTTTTTTGCTAATTGCCTCCAATATTTAATATGTTTTTGCCATAGTCAATTTGCCATTAGTCAATCTGAGATTGTACTTGAGAGTTGTTTGAATGCTCATTTCTCTAATCACAAATTATTTAGAGCATTTTTCTCATATGGCTATAGATATCTTTGAGTTCTTCTTCTGAAAACTTTTCATGTCCCTTGACAATTAATCAACTGGGGAATGTGCTAACGATTGTACATGCTGAACTGGTTGGCTAGAAAACAGTATAGAAGAAGACTCTCAGATGTTTGGTATTCTTACATTTTCTGAAATAATAAGGTAATGGACATTTTCAATATTCTACCTAAAAGGAGAAAATAAATAACAAAGGACAAGAACAGATGGGGAACTCATAGAAAATCTTTCTTCTTCACTCTTGTGATAGCTAGTCATGGAAGCCAGACTAAGATATTGGGCCTTACTCATTGGTTTCTTTTAAATTCACTCATTTTTAGTTATGTATCTAATAAAAAAAAAAAGTTCTTCATCTTGAATTGTGAGAACCTAACTAATTTGTGTACTCTACAAACCAAAGTACTTGTTTATCAAGATTATACCAGAGAAATTTGGATCATAAAGGTGACAGTCCATCTCCCCTACCTTCTCATAATGCATTTCAAATGTTCAATGTTCATGAGAGATGACAAATGCATTGCGCATCCCAGATAAAATCTGGAATTTTAGGAGCCATTAAGATCCATGATTTTCTTCTTCCTGATTTTTAGTTCTCCTTTCAAAACTTTCTCTTTCAGAGATTTCCCCAATGTCCCCATGCATGACCTCCTTGGATGCTTGGTAATTTACTGATTATATATGATCTTGAATATACCAGAGGATCAAATTTTAAATCTTCTGGTTTCTTTTTAAAAACTTTCATACCTTGACGCCTTCCTGAATTTCCAGTGTCATTATTCCTTCTCTCCTCTGCCCCTTCTATGTATTCTGAAATTCAGTGATACTAGTCTTTTTGTTCCACCTGCAATATATTATATCTTGCATTTCACTAAATTTTCCTTAGTCTTCCCCATGCCTGTTGTACTATGTTTCTCCATATCCATCTCCTAGCTTAACTAGTTTTCTTCAAGGCCTAGATAGAGTTATATCTTTTATAATTCATCTTAATGCTAGTTCATTTACTGTTTTAATTATCTCTATTTTATCTTTTCTCTATCTTGTTGTAAATAGTTGCTTATGTGTTGTCTCACCCATTATACCATGAGCAACTTGATAGCAGAATCAGGTTCTGTTTCCTCTTTTCTTTGTAGCTCCATTTTTTAATTTCTATTATATCTGGCACATAATAAGTAATTAATATATTATCTTTGACTTAGCTTGACCTTCAAAATTCCATTTTTTCATGTATAAAACAAGCATTATAATAGATAGTTTCTAAATTGTTTTCTAGCTTGAAATCAATTATTTTATGATACATTTCCTAAATAAAAAAAATTATCTTTAGGACCAAAATATTTGAGCCACACAGGGTGCAATAGAAGCATTATGGTACAGTGGAAAGATTCCTTGTTTTGAAGTCAGAGGACCCAGATTTCAGACACTACCTTTGATGTATCCACCAAACAATGAATTACTTAACCACCATGGGCCTCCATTTTCCTATCTATAATGTGAAAAGCTTCTACTGAAGGTCCTCTGAGATATTTTGTATCCTTAGAACTATAATACAATTATTCTATTGTCATCTGATTAGAAATTAGATTAATGATAAGCACTTAGATGATAGGTTGATAGATAGTAGAGTCATTAATAATTGATTCATAATGTTAAAGAGATAATGATTAATTATCATTACTTTTACCATTATATTGATATAATACATATGATATAAATATATCAATAATGATATATAATTAATTATACGATTAATTATAAAGGGATGATTAATGTATTTGTTGATTCTTTAACATATGTCTGATTAGCAGATGCTTATTGTGCAGAAGCAGTACTCACTATGATTCATAAAGTGTTCTACATATAGTTCCTGACAGCAGTAAATGCCTGGGCAGCTCACCAGCATTTTTTGGAAGATCTAATTTAGTTTAGTTAAATAAAATATTACTCCTGATCATAGACAAACAAAGTAGTGTTGATGCCTTTTTTTCTTGGTCCTAGTTTCTGTGAAAGTCAACAACATTAGAATTTCATGTCTAGGATATTGTGGTTAATATATAATGCCTAGAATTATATGGATCTTTTTTTAAATGTATTTCTTATATTAAGTCACATCATAGATCTCAAAGATGATATCATTTCCATATAATTTAAGAAGCAAGTATGAAATAGAAACAAAAATACCTATTCATGGAAACATGAGTTGGGTTCTAAGGATGTTTTTGTCCTTTACTCCTTACATGACCATGGGTCTAGTCCTAGTCTTCCCAATCTTGACCTGTAGATAAAATTAAATTAGATGATCTCTACCACCATCAAGAGCAGGGGCTTGGTTCAGTCACCCCCTAATGCTTCCTCAGTGCTGCGACTTTGCTATTTACCTGGATTCCTTGAAAAGTAAATCTTTATCATCTCATTAATTGTATTTCCTAAAAACATAATGTAAACTCTGTGTATGTATTTGTGTGTTTAATGGAATTTATAAATAAGAATTAGAGGGGAAAACACCAAAGGATAAAATAATAAAACTAAAGGAAAGCTTATGAGTTCATGATATTGTTGAAAGTAAATTTAAATCATATATGTAATTGTTGTTGTATTATGAGAAATTGGGGTTCAGAAGTCCTATCCTTTTCAAGAATTGTTATTTTATTTTATTTTTACTTTAAAATCTTATGTCCTAGTTTATTGTGAGATTTATTTTTCTTCTCTGCCCCATTCCTCTACCTGCAGGCTTATGCATCAAAATCCAAAGTTTCTTCTTTACAATCACAGAACTCAAAGACACTTTGGAGATCCTTTTAACAGATTATAGGAGTTAGAGCTCCAGGAGACTTTAGAAGTTGAATCCAAAGTTTTTATATTATAAGGTAAGGAAGTGAGTTTCAGAGAGCTGAATTAAGTTGCCTTCTGTCAGAATGCTACTTAAAATTGGGTTTTCTGGAGCCAAATCCCATGAAATCTTCAGTATCAAGTTACCTCCACCCATCATTTTCTATTTGAGGAGACTGACCCCTACAAGGTGATTTAACTTAACCAAGTTTGGATAGAAGTACAGAGTTGAGACAGACTCTTCTTTTATATTTTAGAAGGAGTGGGAGGATCCTGGTCCCAAGGCAATACTATAGGTATAAATTGGATCCATGAAGGCCTAATGGTATTTACTTCCTTCTGCAAGTTGGCTTCACAATTAGAAGCCACATATTCAGCTCCCAATACTCAAGGCAGGATAGTTGTCTCAGGCCATTTCTCGAAGACAATTCTTATATCAAGAGTATAACTATAATCCTAAAAGAGAAGCCCAAAGGGAGCACATGACAGTTTTGTGTTCCCAGTCAGAGCTCAACTGTCTGGCACCATCCATCAGCAAGAATAGAGAGCCAAGAGCAGTGGAAAAGAGATGATATATATTGATCTTTCAGAATGGAAAATGTGAGTTAGGAAAATAAGTAATCATATTTCCAAGACAAGTTTAAATAATGGAAGGAAAACTTCAGAAGAAGGCCTGCAGTCTTTTTTCCAGAAGCATCAACTCCACTAAAGCAGTCTTAATAAATGATGGGAATTTGGGAGGCCATTGCTGTTTTCTCAGAACAGCAGGGAGCTCTTAAAAGCTTTCAGTGAATAAGCCTAGCCAAGCCTGAATGTTGTTAATGTAGGGGTTGGGCTGAAGCAGAATGGGAGCCTGAATTCTAATAGACCAAGAAAATTGTTAACCTAGAAACTCTTGGAATCATGGAAGTTTCTCGGGCTTTAATACTAGAAGAGACCATAGTTCTGTTCTTGTTTCTATGTGGCAAAGTGAATTTTCCAATGCAAAACTGTTGGCAAAAATAGAAATCGAACTCACATCCTCACTCCAAATTCAGGGTCTTGTTTACTATATTATTAATATGAAGTAAGGCTTTCTAAATGCTTAGAGACAGCTAGGTTTCTAAGTGAGTAGAGAGTCAGGTCTGGAGTTACAAAGACCTGAGATCAAATCCACCCTCCAGAAAATTCCTAACGATGTTACCCTGGGCAAGTAATGTTAACTCTGTTTACATCTCTTTCCTTCAATTTTAAAATGGGGATAATAGCAAAACCTCCCTAAGAAGGATTGTTGTAAGGCTCAAATGGGCTGATAGTTGTAAAAAAAATAGCCCAGTGACTACCACATAAAAAAGCATTATATAAATGCTTATTTCCTTTCTTCTCATTCTTTAAATGTGCACTTCCATACCAAGAATCAGCCATTATAAATCAATTTTTTTGTAGACTTGCCTGAAGTTCAGAGATATTAAGTGATATTTTCTTGGCTGCAAAATATCTAAGGACAGATTTCATCCTCAATTTTCTTGACTTCAAGTCAAACATCTTTTTTTATGAAGCCAATCAGAAGCCATACATCTATTTTTCTTGAGTGGTCAAAGGAAATACAGTCAACTATTCTGCTAATTGTCAAGCCCAGATTACTGACCTTTTACTATGACTTTCCCAAAAAGATAAATACTAATAGTCAAATTCTATGTACATGCATAAACCTTTATAATCCACTTAGATTGTTTTTCTAGTTAATTGAAGATTCTGTTAGTATCCTGCTTTCTTGCTACTGTAATAAGTACATGGATGAGTGAGTCAATGAATGGACAAAGATATTAAGCATTTTGCATTCTAAACAAATGATTCCAAGTGCAAGATATATAAATACAAAATTAATTTTTCCCAGAATCAAAGAGCTTAAATTATCCCACTGAAAACAAAAGATAACAATGACCAGGGAAAGAAAGTTTCATCCTGGGGAGTCTCAGAATTGACAAGTTGATGAACAGGGAAAACAGAAAGCAAACAAGCTTATTAAAATTATACTATTTTCCAAATACTGTAGTAGATAATAGGAATAAAAAGGGTGCTTATTTTTACATTTAGATGAAAGAGTTATTTTTGTCTTTACCTCAATGACTTTATATTCTAATATTTGGAGGTAACATGCAAACAACTTGGTATGTACAAGATATATGAAACATAAATAGGAATCAATAGACATGCCCTTTTTCAGTAGCAATGTTGAAGTTTATTAATTATTGGGAGTTACATATGTGAGAAGAAGACCATGGTGTAATATGAGATGGGAGGCTAAGCATTTTCTAGTCTATAACACATTTGCCAAAATGTGCTAGGACAATTTTCCTTTGCTCATGATTAGGAACGATTAATCATAGGACTAAAGTTCTAAAAGTCAAGTAGACTACTTCCCTGGGACACTAGAAACATGGTATCCTCCATCATTACCATCATCATCATCTTATCATCTTATCATCATAGTTTTTTAAAATGTAGCATTTTGTCACAGCTACATGTACTTGCTAAGCTCAAGAGAGCTGAGTAAATGATGGCAGAGAGGGACATTAGTTATCTACTGGGCTAAATAATCCATTTCATATTTAATTCTCAATAATCTAGTTTAGATATTCTGATATTGAAATAAAATGAAATTAGATAATATTTTAGGTTCTTACTCAGAGGTACTATTTCCAGTTGTTAGAAATAAAGGAAGGAAATTAACTTTGATTGCTATAGACTTTAAGTTATGGAAGGGTATCTATTTCCTGGAGGAATAAGGAAACAAACAAAAATGATAAGTAAATAATATGCTACAGATTCTATTTCCTCAAAATTGGGGATTCCCTTTTCACTGAGTGTTTCTGAATGTGTAATGTGATTTCTCTGTACCATGTTTCCATTTGTTATAGCCTTATGTATATGATGTGTATTACTATCTTTTGTCATCACAAAAGTCATGACATACAAAAACATCTGCTTAAAGATAACAGCTAAAAAATGGTTGCATAACCCATAACATTTCCAGAGTTAAAAATAAAGGAATAGGGAGGATTGGATGCTCAATTGGATATTTAAAAATCCAGGTCATATCAATGCCACTTTCTGAAAAACCAGGAATGCCTGGAGGCTTCCATAAAAAAGATCTGTATCTGGCATTCCAGATTTCTAAATACTCCAAAATGCTAATGGAATTCTCAGATACAGACCCCCAAATCCATGTAAATATTCTCCATCTTTTCCCTCCTCTCTCCCATACAAACACAAAAACCTTAACATTTTTTCCTACATATGCATGTCTGAGCTCATGTTTCACATAGTATTTTATCCTGTCTTTAGGTCTTTTTTCAACATATCATAATATATGACAAATATCTTTCTACTTCCCATTCTTTTAGACTTCCTAACCTGCTTTTTAACTCATCTTAGATGCTATTTCCTGCATTGTTGTTCCCTTCTTTCATGGACCTCTCCCAAATTCAGGCTCACACAGACAAATATTGATCATCTCTTGCTTAGATGGGGATAAATTTGTGTTAGATTCTGTGTAGTTATAGAGTCTGGTAGGTAGAGAAGTGGAAATCTGTCTCAAAATCAGGACTATTTGGGTTTCACTCTTGACTTTGATGAATGCAGGCTGTGTGAATCTGAATGAATGAATTACTTCCAATAATCAAAAGAACTATAAGATTACAAGTTTAAGTGTTTCCTTTCTCTGATTTTTTTTGTAGAT
Organism: Myrmecobius fasciatus; assembly: GCA_023553655.1. NCBI lineage: Eukaryota > Metazoa > Chordata > Mammalia > Dasyuromorphia > Myrmecobiidae > Myrmecobius > Myrmecobius fasciatus. Next base: position 11,559 of record JAJPUD010032667.1, read on the forward strand.
ATGATTTTTCTTGCACAACAATGATAAGGGTGGAAATATGTATACATATATTCGATTTGTCAAGTATTTTAACATAATTAACATGTAGTGGATTTCCTGCCATCTAGGGGAGGAGTGGGGACTAGGGGAAAAATTTGTTTGTTTGTTTGTTTTTTATTAGTTTATTTTTTTAATTTTTATTTTATTTATTTTATTTTTTTATTTGCATAACATATGTGTGGGTAATTCTTCAACA
>JAJPUD010032668.1:0-11792 GCA_023553655.1 Myrmecobius fasciatus
CTCCCATTGAGGAAAAAGGGGCGAAGGGCAGAGAGCAGGGTGGTGCCTGTGTTGTGCAGGGACCTGCCTTTACCCCAGCAGGCAGTGGGCGTGGGCTCCAGGGGTGGGCAGCCTGCCAGCCCTCCCTGAGCTGGCAGTGGAGGTGGGGGCTCGCTTCCTCTGGGAGCGGATCTTCCCCCAGGCCTCACCTGTCTGGGGAGCACCTGGTGTCCAATTACAAATCTGGTCCCCGGGGCCCAATCCTTTTGCCATCTGTTGGCAGCTTCTGGGCACCAGGGTCTGCTTCTGCAGGGCTGTGGCTACAGGGAGGGACACAGTCTTGTGACTGGGCCCAGTGGGAAGAATGGACTTCTTTTTTTTTGCTTTTTGCTGAGGCAATTGAGGTTAAGTGACTTGCCCAGAGTCATACAGCGAGGGAATGTTAAGTGTCCGAGGCCAGATTTGAACTCGGGCCCTCCTGACTAAAGGGCTGGGGCTCTATCCACTGCACCTCCCAGCCACCTTGAGAATGGACTTCTTAATGGGGAAATGGCAGGGCCTGGTCTGAATCTTTTTCTTCTTTGGGGGTCAGCTTCCCTCTGGGAGGTTCCTTATGACTCTGAGTACTATTCTGGCTCACGCCCCACTTCCGTCTTCCCTTTTATACCCTGTAAAAAGGTGAGTCTCCTCCCACCCCACCCCACCCCACCCCACCCCCATCAGTATCACTCTGCCTCCGGAAGTCCCCATATGGTGGGGGATGGGACAGATAGTGGGGTACTACTAGAGACATCAGCCCCTTTAAGGCAAGAGAAGGCATCTCCCATGATGCCGTGTGGGAGAAGAAGGTTCCATGGCATTCTGGGAATTGTAGTTTTTGTAACATGCAAGCTGGTTTTTGCCATGGTGACTTTGGGTCCTGCCCATAAGTCCGTGGCTGTTTCCTCCTTTGGGGTATATTTGGGGGTTGGGGCGGAGGGTGTCTTAGAGAGCGCAGACGGTCCAGACTAGAAGGGGTCTCGGGGACAACCCCCTGTTGTTTGGGGGGAAATGAGGTTCACTCCAGTGTCCTTGCCAAGGGAACCCCAAATGGGGTCAGGAGGGTTGGTCGTGATGGCTGTCGGCTCAGAGACATTGAGTGACATTGGAGCTCTCTCTCGGGCCCACGAGGGCTTCCTGGCACCCCCTCCGGGCCTGGTCGCCAGCCCAGGGCTGCTGGAGAGGCCTGAGATTTCTGTGCAGTCATTCAGCCTCGGGGACCACTGAGTCTCTTCCCTCTTTCCCTCAGTGAGAACCTGCTCTGCTCTAGCCGGGCCACAGTGATGGTTTACGATGACGTCAACAAGAAGTGGTTACCGGCCGGGACGGGCCCCCAGGTCTTCAGCAGGGTCCAGATCTACCACAATCCCAGCACCAATGCCTTCCGAGTTGTGGGCCGAAAGATGCAGCCCGATCAGCAGGTGACCGCCTTCGGAGGCCCTGGCCTTGGAGAAGAATGGGGCTCCCCTTGGGGAGTGGCTGGGCCTCCCCGGGTCCTGGCTTCTCTGTACCCCGACTTCCACTAGGGAGCTGGGCTGTGGAGAATGGGGGCTCCCCTTGGGGAGCCCCTAATTTCCACTGGGGTGGGCCATGGAGAAGAATGAGGGCTCTTTTTGGGGAGCAGCCAGGATAGCAGATGGCCTCCCTGGGTCCTTGCTTCTCTGTACTCCGACTTCCACTAGGGAGTTGAGTTGTGGAAAAGAATGGGGGCCCTTCTTGGGTCCTGACCTCCCTGTACCCCAACTTCCACTAGGGAGCTAGGCTGTGGAGAAGAATGGGGGCTCCTCTCATGGAGCAGCTACGTCTCCCCTTAAATGAGTCCCTCCCCCACCAGGTGGTAATTAATTGTGCCATCGTCCGGGGTGTCAAGTACAACCAGGCCACGCCCAATTTCCACCAGTGGCGGGATGCCCGCCAGGTCTGGGGCCTCAACTTTGGCAGCAAGGAAGATGCAGCTCAGTTTGCGGCAGGGATGGCCGATGCCCTGGAGGCCCTAGAAGGAGGTAAGAGGAGGTCCTCGGGACTGGGCAGCCGGGCAGTTCTGGGAGGTTAATGACAGGTTTGGAAGTTCCCTGACCCTGCCAGGTCTAGCAAGGAGCCTTATCTAGATAGGATGGAGGAAAGGAGGGCCTGGGAATGGCGAACGGGGGGCCGTGGGCCGTGGAGTTATCCCCAAGGGGGCCAGCAAAGAGCTCCCGGAGGAGGAGGAGGCGCTTTCAGGGGCAGGATTACCTGAGATCTCGAGTTCTCGGACCACATCTGGACCAGGCTGCTCCTCCTGGACCAGATTATTGTGGGTTCCCCCTTCTCTGCCTCTGTTTTATTCTCCACTTTCTCCCTGCCCGGGGTAGGGCAGTATTTGGACCGATGCCCAAATGATACAGAGTTATTAGGGGTGTGGAGGACCATAAAGCATCATTTGGTCCCCTGTTGGGAGATGGAGGGAGATGGAGGGCAGAGGGCACTGGAGGGGCTCGGAAGAAAAGTGGGTCTGGAGGCCCGAAGGAGGTCTTTGGGGTTCCCCAGAGAGACAGGGCAGGGCCTTCTCCCAGGAGGAGAGGGTCAGCAGTCTGGCGAGGGGGAGGAACCTCTCGTGGAGATGACCTAAAGCTCAGTGCCCCCTCCTCCAGGTGGACCACCCCCTCCTCCTCCCCCCACAAACTGGTCTGTCCAGAATGGCCCCTCACCAGAAGAGGTGGAGCAGCAGAGGAGGTAAGGGAGGCTCCCACCCCAGAGTTTCCTTCCCTTTTCAGGTTTCCCCCCTCCCCTTCCCTCTGAGCCTCTAGGTCCTGGTTGGGAGGGAGGCAGTGAGGGCCCCTCCTCCCCCACTTAATCCCCCTGATTTAACTGGAGGAAGTAATCGGCTCAGGAAAGAGAAGACTCTCCTCTCCCATCCCTCCTTTGACCTTGAAGGAGCCATGATGGGCCCGGGGCCCCTTCCCCACTCCTTTCTCCCCTAACTCTGCTGCTTCCCTTCAGGCAACAGCTGGAACACCTGGAGCAGGTGGAGAGAGAGCGCCGGGTCTCCAATGCGGGTAAGGACCCCTGCCCAGACCAGCTGCCATTGGCCGGGACCTTGGTCCCTCGAGCCCTGCTGCATCAGCTCCCCTCCTTCAAGCTCTGCCATTATTCTTCCCGGTCCGTGCACCGGGCCCCGACTTCCCCTTCTGGGCCACGAGGAGGCTGAGCTGGCGCCTCCTGCTCCAGCTTTGGGGACTCCCTGCTCTCGGTTTTAGAGGGTCCCCTTCCTCCTCCTGAGCCTCTGCTCTCTCCCTCCAGCCCCAAACCCCCTGTCTTTTTCTTTATTTCAGGAGCCCCAGTTGCTGCCCCAGCTGGGGCACCCCCGCCCCCTCCAGGGCCCCCTCCTCCCCCTGGCCCACCGCCACCCCCTGGGCTGCCCCCCTCAGGAGCAGGGCCTGCAGTCCTAGGGGGGGCGGGAGGCCCACCCCCAGCACCCCCACTCCCGTCTGCCCAAGGCCCCAGTGGGGGAGGCGGGGGCGCCCCAGGCCTGGCCGCAGCCATCGCCGGAGCCAAACTCAGGAAGGTCGGCAAGGTGAGACCGTGTGGGTGCCCGTGAGCTACGGTGCCACCTGACTGTGTGACTGGGGTGGCTGACGCTGTCCCCAGGAGACCTCGGCTGTGACAGCGGGACACTCGTGGGTTGTGAGAACCCCCGTCACAGTCACATGCTCTGTGGGTGACTGGTGGGGCCCCGGTCTCACCTGCGCACTCCGGCAGGGGGGGAGCCTGGAAAAGCTCTGCTCCCTCACAAGCCCCCCGACCTTTCCCCTGCAGGATGAGTCCTCGGGGCCCCCTCCCGCCCCAAAGGCCGAGAGCACTCGCAGCACGGGCGGAGGGCTAATGGAGGAAATGAGTGCCATGTTGGCCCGGAGGTGAGAGCCTGGCACGGCCCCCCACCTCCCATGGGTCCTGGGACTATGTGCTGGGGCATTGTGGGTGGGGAAGGGCAAAGAGTGGGCAAATGCCCACTGGGCTCAGCCTTCAGCCGTCACGCTGAAAGAGCTTTTACACCAGAAATACAGCCTCCCGAGGAAGTGGGGTGAGGGGCAGGGCCCCGAGGGAAAAGGAGACAGGAAGGAGGGGGGGAGCCTGTGTGCCTGGGGGGACGTCCCTCCACTCACCCCTCCCCAACCCACAGGAGGAAAGCCACGTTAATTGGGGAGAAGCCCCCAGCCAAGGACGAACCTGCCAATGTGAGTGGGGAGTGGGGATACGGTTCCTCTTCCCTGTCCCCCGGGTCTCCCCGAGGCTCCACTTCCGTCTGTCCCCTGGCTGCCCGAAGGGAGAGAAGGGGGGCCCCCTCCTCCCTTCCCCAGCTGGCTTCTCTGGGAGGTGGGAGACGGGCCAGTGACAAGGGCCTCAGTTTCCCTTCTCCCTTCCCCAGCAGGAAGAAGTTGAAACAAGAATTCCCTCGCAGAATGGTGAGTTCATGGGGGAGGGAGGAGACCTGGGTCTGTCCTGAGCTGGGTGCCTTTGGGGGTGCTCCCTCCGGCCCCCAACCTTGTGCCCCCCTTTCCCCTCACCCTCCAGAGCCTGTTCGGAGACCTTGGGAAAAGAACAGCACAACCTTACCTAGGTAAGTAAAAGCCCCTTGGGGGTGAGCGTGGGGGAAGGCTGGGACTCAGAGTCACGCTTGAACCCTGCCCTGGCTATGGCGCCGTGGGAACAGTCCTTGCACAAAGTGCCGGGAAGCAGCTGCGTGGGGCCCTCTCGGGGTTCTGCCCACCGAGGGTCCCTTCGTAGTCGGCGCCTGCCATATGGGGAGATAATCCCAGAGAGCCTTGCCAAGCTTCTCGTGGCTCCCCCCAGACAAGTGGGGCCCTGATGGGGGCAGAGACACCGGACCCAGCTCACTGCTGGTCCCCCGCATGGGTGCCCATGCCCCACTGGACTCGAGTCCGTTTCCCCGATCTGCCGGCCGAGGCAGCTATCCGAGGGTCACCGTGTGGGGTGCAAGGGAGGCGGGCTCCCCGGCCCGGATGGAGCAGCCGCTTCTCTGCCCGGTCCTTCCACCCCCACAAGGAGCCAGGGCAGTTGATGGCCGTGCTAATTGGGCAGCAGTGGTGAGCTTTCCGAGGGGCCCGTGAGGGCCCCCGTCCTCCCAAGCCCTGTTTGTGTCCCCAGGATGAAGTCTTCCACGGCAGCCGCGAGCTGTGAGGGCCCTACCTCGACTCACGGCGCCCACGAGGAGTCTGACCTAGACAGAATTAAACAGGTAAGGAGCAGGGCGCTCCCTGCCCAAGACCCCCTTATTGGGGAGCTCCGCTAACTGTAGGAGTGAGTGAACGAGGGGCCTCCTGCGCGTCCCCCTGCCTCTGGGGAGAGTGTCAAGCGGCAAAGTCCAGCCAGTAAGGGGTGGGCCGCGAGGTTCGGGGAGCCCCCTGACACCCCTTTTCCTGCCTCACAGGAACTGCTGGAGGAGGTGAGGAAGGAGCTTCAGAAAGTAAAGGAGGAGATCATAGAAGGTGAGTGGGGGGCTGGGGCTGCGCTTCTGGGGAGAGCTGGGGGTTCCGAGGGGCAGAGCCTCCCTTCTGGTCTCCTGGGGCTTCCCTCTCCAGCGCCTCGTTCTCTCCTCCAGCTTTCGTCCAGGAGCTCCGCAAACGGGGCTCTCCGTGACCCGAAGGAGCCCGAGTCGAGCCCCGATTCCAAAGCCGCCTTTCGGCCCACCTGGAAGGTCCAAGAAGAGGCCCAGCCGCCACGCCCCCAGCAGGGGGCTCCACCGACCCCCTGCCCTGGTCCATTCCTCCTTGGGTCCCCCTGGGGCTCCTGCTTCTGCTTGGGACAGATCAGCCCCAAAGGGGAAGAAGAAAGGGAAGAGACCCTTCCTCCTCTTCCTGGAGCCCCTCTGAGGGTCCAATGTTCACTTTAATCCTTAAAAGCCTTCAATTTTTTTAAGATAAAAATGATATATATATATATTTGTTCGGGAGGGGAAGGGGGGGGGGATTTTATTTGTTTTGATAAGGGTGGGGTCTTGGCAGTCTTAAATGCTGTAATCCTAGCTGTCCCCCTCTGGGGGTCTGGTTCTTCCAGGGGGTCTCGGGAGCCAGGACCTCTCCCCACTGCAGGGAACTCCCTTCTCCCCTCTCCCTGAAGATTCCCCTTACCCTTTTCTATATGGAATTAAGATGCTATAATTCTATAAAATACTGTAACTTTTTTTGGAGAAAACAACTTTTTTTTGGTTAATTTGGGTAGGTTTGGGTTTGGGAGCCACGCCCTGGGATGGGAGAGCCAATGGAAGCCGGACGCCCTCTCACCCCCGGCCCCACGTTGGAATAAATCTGCCCATTTTTCTTTTCCACCACAACACTCTGTTGGCTGTCTGGTGTCTGGTCTGGTCTCGCCCCCCCCCCCCCCCCAGCCTTGGGCTAGGACACTGACTGGCCCAGCCCTTCCTTTCCTGGTCTCCTCCCAGGGTGGGAACAAGGGGGGCTGCCTAACCTCCCTGGTCCGGTGTTTGCTCCCTCCCACGCCGGAGTCTCGGGCCCTTGTGCTCCAGCCCGTGGTTAAGGCCTAAATTTACCCTCCTGCTGGTGGAAGAAGGGGGCTCGCACCCATCACCTGAAAGGTCCCATTCAGTTTGAACACTGTCAGCATTCAAACCTCCGACCTCAGGAGGGGTCACCCCCGCCTTTCCCCACACCACACAGACCATCAGTGTACTGACCCGTCAAGGCCGGCCCCCGCTTTAATTGTGAAGTCTTTACAGTCATAAAAAAGATAGTCCTGCCCCTTCAACACCGGACTCTTCCAGGGGGACGGTGAGCTTTGTGTGGGAGGAGTCTGGGGTACCCCCACCCACCCATGGGAAGGCGGAAAAACCCTGTACAAAATCGAGGGCTCTTGTAGACCAGGGAGGGGGGACGGGGAGCAGAGGTGGGTCTTCTCACTTGGGGTTCCGGACGGGCGGGGGTCACTGCTGCCATCGACCCGGGAGCCGGAGGATGAAATGTGGACATGTCATAGGAATAAGACCCGGAAGGAATCTTGGGAAGATGGGGTCTCACAAGAGCAATTTGGGGGGGAACAGGAGGCTGGACGAGGGATTCTGGGACCTAGCCCAAGAAAAAAGGATATAGGAGACACCCCCATCCAAGGAGGGCTGGTCAGGAGCCGGTGGGAGCGGTGTGGGCTGAAAGCTCTCCACCGAGATGCCCCCCAAGAGACTTCTCCATGGGCCAAAGAAGGGGGTGGGGAAGGAGAAATGACTGGACCTGAAAGGCCCCAAAGGTCTGGAACCGGCTCCAAAGGAGGAGGATCTTCAGGGGTAGATTCAGTGGGAAAATCCCACCAGTGGGAGCAGGGAATTCTGGATGTACTGCACCAGGAAAGGGGGGCAGCTGGGGGGGAGACGCCACCGGGAGCAGGGGGCGGTGGGAGGTGGATATGACCACAGGAGAGCAGCGCATTGGCCAATATTTTACTCCCAGGACCCGACAAAGGAACATGAAGTGGCAAGTCTGGGAAATGTCACACAGAACCACCAACGCCCCAAGAAGTGGTTCGGCCCGATGGGGGGCCCGTGGGTGTGGGGGTCTGTGCTGGCAAAGATCCCCTCAGAGGGGCCCGAGAAGGCTTCCCCGGCAGCGGCGGAGCACGGAGGGAACCGGAGGAGCCTCTATTTCTTTTTTTCCAGGAGTTCCTTGAGCTCTTTGACCTGGGCCTGTAGCCCCTGGATGGTCTCCAGGTTCCGGGAGAGCTCCCGCTGCTGAGTCTGCAGGGTTTCCATAGTCAAGGTGAGGACGTTGAGCTCGTACTGAAAGGACTCCATCACCAGCCGCTGCTCCTCCTCCTTGCGCTTGGTCTGGGAGGAGTGGCGCATGTACTCCAGGACCAGGCAGCCGCCGCCCACCAGGAAGATGGTGGCCTCCCCCAGCAGCTCGGCCCCCAGATCGGCCGCCGCTTCCTCGTTGAGGGGCTTGATGGTGGCTCCTCGGAAGCCCAGGATCCGCATCTTTGTCCGCATTTCTACCCAGTGGTACACTGCAGAGAGGAGGGAGGGTGGGGGTCAGGCTGGGACAGGGGCCTTTCCCTCTCTGGGCCTCAGTTTCCCCATCTGGGAAACAGAAAGGGCCTCGAAGGGCCCAGTCCTAAAACCGGGTTTGCTTGGCCAAGTCAGTCCCCCTCTGAGGAGACTTCAATTTGCTCAAGTTAAAAGGGGCTACACTAGAAGGAGGAAGGAGGTGGGGAAGGGGCGGGGGGAAAAGAACACAGTCTTGGGGAGCTTTCACGCTATGCAGGGGTTCAGTCTGGGGTCCCCGACTGTCAAGAAGAATTCAGAACAGCTTCAGGGAACTGGCAAGCTGGTGAAATCTGGGGCAACGTAACTCAGTAGAACTGGTTCCTTTCCTGCCTGCTCGACTTGATGCATTTAACAGCTTTAATCGGGAAAGGGTCCACAGGGTCCCCAGCCCGCCATTAAATGGAAGAGAACTGGTCCAAGATGATGCCCAAGGATTCCCGGGGCCCTCAAGGAAGGAGCCAACTGCAGACCTGGGCCTCAGAGGTCTTGGGCGGCGGCCCAGGAAGTCTAAAAGCAAGGGCAGACACCTGTGGGGCTTGCTGGGAAGGGCTCCCCAAGTGGCCAGGCAAATGGAGGGTGCTGCTTATGGTAGGAGGAAGCCAGTGGATATTGGGAAGCTACATTCGCCCCCCAAAACTGAAGTAGCAGAGCGCTGAAATGTGGCAGGAAATGATCAAGCCGGCCAGAAATATAGCCTAGTCCTTCCAGGCAGAAAGAGGAAAGAGATTAGGAGTTTGGGAAAGGAGGGAGCGCCAGGCCGGGAGTCTGAATCATCTTCCTGGCCTCAGACACTTCCAAGCCAGGTGACCATTTGGTCCTGTTTGCCTCAGTGTCCCCATTTGTAAAATCATCTGGAGAGGGAAATGGCCAACCCCTGCAGTTACCTCTAACGAGAGAACCCCAAATGGGGCAGCCAGAGGGTGGGCGGCTGGAGCACCGGCCCCGAGTTCAATGTAAAGCACTAACACTCAGCAGCTGTGTGACCCTAAGCAAGTCACTTAAACCCAATGATCTCATCCCCAAAACCCAACTGGGGTCACAAAGAGTCAGGCTTATAGCAAGAGAATGCTCGGCTCAGATTTCCAAAACTGGAGGAACCAGGTTCAGGATGTGTCCCCAGCAATGAGGAAACGGCTGCTTTCATGAAAGAACAGGAACCCTGGGAGCAAAGTGGCCATTCCACTTTGAATGGGAAGGCAGCGGAGTCCCCTCTGTTGAGGCAAGTTGGGGATCATCAGACACAGATCCCCAATATCCCCAAACCAGAAAGGAATCCCCTGCTGGGGAAGCCTGCCCCAGCAAAGTGGGAGACCAAGGAAATCCCCGTGAGTGAGGTGCCCTATTGGGTGGAATCATGGGGCCTCCATCTGGAGCCCTACTGCTAAAGCCAGACTGTGCCAGAGGAGCCGGTTTTACCTTAAAAGAGAAGTCAGGCCGGGAGGAGCTGCCACTAGGAAGGGGGTTGCCCTGGCTCCCCTGATCTCTGACGGGCAGCGCTAGGCCCAGGGGAGCTTCTTTTTACATCTGACCTACCAGGGAACCACCCCAGGGGGATTCTCCATCACAGTCTAGACCTCACTCCTACAGGGACCCCCGGCAGGGGCTGGAGGCCTCTTATAGCGGCCTTGGGTTCTGTGAACCCACGAGATGATCCCAAAGGGGAGAAGGGGGCCTCCATATGTGAATGGACCCAGAAGACACAGCAGAAGGAGGGCCAAGCCCCGCAACAGGATGAATAGAAACCCAGGGCAGAATCCCCTAAGGCAGTGCCAGGGACAGACTCAGAATAGTACTAGGGACAATATGAGAGCTCTATCTTGGGGAAGGAGGCAGACGATGCGGTGGAAGCTGCGCTCCGGCCTCCTGCCACAGCCACTGATCTTTGGACTGGAAGGGTCAGGACCCAACGGCTCAAGTGGGGAGGAGGCCGTCCTTGACAGGGGAGCTAAGTTCCGGAGCTGAGACGGAAGGACAGGAGGGCGGAAGAGTCGGGGAAGCCGGGAACAGGTGGTGGCCTTCGGTAGGGGCCTGCCTTAAATGTCACTGCCAGGCCTGCGGGGGTGCCCCAAGCAGCGGGCACTGGGGAAAGGAGACGGCGCCCCAGTGTGCGGGTGACCCCACGCTCGGTGGGCAGTGTCCGGCCTGGGGAGCTGTCCAGCTAAAGCTCAAGTCAGTTACAGCAGGCTTACTGACAGGCGGATTCACAGCTCCAGTGCCATCAGGCGCTTACTAGCCCCCAGGGGGCCCCTGACTGAACGAGCTCACCCCTCTCTGCCTCAGCTTTATCATCTGCAAAATGGGGATGACACTATCCCGTCCCTCCCAGGGTTGTGGTGAGGCTCAAAGGAGAGCATGCGGGCAAAGCTCCCAACCGTGCCTGCCCCACGGCCCCGCGGCTCTGCCCCACGGCCCCAGAACGTCCCAGGCCCGTTTGAACAAGGAGAGTGGGGACCAGAGAGTGTGTGCAGCACCCCCGGGTCACACAACCCTGAGCAGGAGAGACGGGATGGGGACCCAGGCTCACTCCCCCGCATCTCAAAGCGCTACATAGGAGATACAAGCGACACACTGGATAAGTCCCATGAAGTCCTCCCCTCCCCACTCCGAGGTCCCACTAACCCCGAAGCCCCGCCCCACCTCTCATTCCTCCGGTTCAAAGTCAAACTAGATCGGCCCTGCCCGCCTTTCTCTCCTCTCCATTGGTTAAGGTCGCCGTCCATCTCAGCACTGCGACCTCCCCATTGGCTCGCTGTGCCTCCACGAGGGCGTGGGAGAAAGAAAGGGCACGGCGACCTCCAGCTATTGGCCGGCGCAGAAAGCACGAGGCGTCCCCATTGGGCTGGCTGGTTGTCTCGAAAGGAAGAGAAGAGAAAGGGAACAGACCCGCCTCTCCGGCGCGCGACAGCGTCTCCTGATTGGCCAAAACGGGTCGCGCGCCGCGTTCCAATTGGCCACTCAGGTCGGAAGGGAAGGAGAGCGAGGGGCAGGGCTCGAGGTCCGGAAAGGACCATCGCGGGGAACAGGGGGGATTCTGGGGGCCGGCTTACGCTGGGCGGGTGGCAGGCAGATGTAGGTCCGAAAGAATTGGCTCCGGCGCGCCCCCTCCTTAATCCTTTGGGCCAGCGGCTTGCTGATCTGCCGCACGCCCAGGTACAGCAGCTTCGCCATGGGGAACGCGCCCACCACCATCTTGGCGGCCGCACGTGCGTCACGGCCAGGCCGGGAAACACCGGGGCGTGAGCCCTCAGGCGCACGCACGCGTCGTAGCCGGTTGACCGTAGGCGGGGTGGGAGCCTGTGCGCACGCGCCACTCCTTCGGTGAGGGGCGTGGTGGCGTCATTACGCCCCTCCAGACGCCGCGGGCCTTTGCCCTCATCAATATGTAAATGAGCCCGATTCCCTGAGCGGCGGAGGCGGGGGAAAGCTAGCAGATTCTTTTGGGAAGTGGACCGGCCAATGTGATGTCACGAATCTTGGCTATGACGTCACTCCCCGTGAGGCGATCAAGTAGCGCTGATTAATCTGCTAGTTTCGTCTTCTGAGGCCGAATGTCTCATTGACCCCAGAAGCCTGGAAAGGGAGCGTCGCCCCTCACCCCACTTCCCGGGCCTGGGGAGAAACGCTCCTTCCCCTCATTTTTCCTCCCCTTCCCCCTCATTTTTTCTCCCCTTCCCCCTTTTCCAAACTCTCTCCCTCCTTCCCTTCTCTTGTCCTTCCTTCCCGCTCT
>JAJPUD010032670.1:0-11791 GCA_023553655.1 Myrmecobius fasciatus
AAAGACCCCAGCTTTTGGGATAAATACTAACTATTCAGCAAAAACTGCTGGGAAAATTGGAAACTAGTGTGGAAGAAATTAGGGCTTGACCCATACGTAACACCACATACCAAGATAAGACCTAAATGGGTTCATGATCTAGATATAAAGAGGGACTTTGTAAGCAAGTTAGAGGAACGTAATATAGTTTATCTCTCAGACCTGTGGAGATGGAATAAATTTATATCCAAAGAAGACCTGGAACTCCTAATTGAACACCAGATGGATAATTTTGATTATATTAAGTTAAAAAGTTTCTGTACAAACAAAACAAATGCAGACAAGATTAGGAGGGAAGCATCAAATTGGGAAATCATCTTTACATTTAATGATTCTGATAAAGGCCTCATTTCTAAAATATATAGATCGAATTGTTTCATATATATAAGAATTCAAGCCACTCTTCAATAGATAAGTGGTCAAGGGATATGAACAGACAATTTTCAGATGATGAAATTAAAACCATCTCTAGTCATATGAAAAGTTGCTCCAAATCACTATTGATCACAGAAATGCAAATTAAGACAACTCTGAGGTACCATTACACACCTGTCAGATTGGCTAAAATGACAGGAAAAGATAACGACGAATGTTGGAGGGGATGTGGGAAAACTGGGACACTAATACATTGTTGGTGGAACTGTGAACGGATCCAACCATTCTGGAGAGCAATTTGGAGCTATGCTCAAAAAGTTGTCAAACTGTGCATACCCTTTGACCCAGCAGTGTTTCTACTGGGCCTATATCCCAAAGAGATCTTAGAGGAGGGAACGGGACCCACCTGTGCAAGAATGTTTGTGGCAGCCCTTTTTGTAGTGGCTAGAAACTGGAAACTGAAGGGATGCCCATCAATTGGAGAGTGGCTGAATAAATTATGGTATATGAATGTTATGGAATATTATTGCTCTGTAAGAAACGACCAGCAGGACGATTTCAGAGAGGCCTGGAGGGACTTGCATGAACTGATGCTGAGTGAAACGAGCAGAACCAGGAGATCATCATACACAGCAACAACAGTATTACATGATGATCAATTCTGATGGACATGGCGCTCTGCAACAAAGAATTGTCTCAAACCAGTTCCAATTGTTCACTGAAGAAAACCATATACACCCAGAGAGAGGGAAATCAAATATGGACCACAGCGTAACATTTCCATGATCTCTATTGACATTTACTAGCATTGTGTTGCCTTTCTCTGATTCTTTTTTTTTCTTGTAGATAGGATTTTTCTTGTATAACTTGTGAAGCATTTCAACATTATTAACATGTAGTGGACTTCCTGCCATCTAGGGGAGGGGAGATGTAGGGAAGGGGAGGGGACTGGGGGTAAAATTTGTAATGAAAAGCTTTGTAAAGATCAATGTTGTGGAACTACCCATACATATGTTATACAAATAAAAAGCTTTAATAAAAAAATAAGAAATAAACAAAAAACTTTGGTAAAAAAAAAAAGAAAAGAAAATCACCTGCCCATATCCTGTGACACTTTATTTCTAGAAATTATCTATTTTCACTATTATCTAATACTGAGGCAAATGGTCCTCATTGCATGAGCAGTTCATTCTTTTTCAATCATATGATTCTTTGATAGTATCTTTTATTCTGGTTCTTCTCCATGGTTCCTTATTTTTTAATGTGTTGCAATCTTACAAGCTCATGAAACAAATAAAATTTTGAAATGGCCCTCAAAAAAAAATGAAAGTCCCTTATTTCATCGAAGTCCATCTTTTTCTCTGAAAAAGAATGCTTAATTTTCCTGGATAGTTGATTCTTGGCTGCAGTCCAGCTCCTTTGCCCTCTGGCATAGTGGAAAATGTGAGGTCCTGTGTAATTCTGATTGTGGCTCCTTGATATTTGAATTGTTTCTTTCTAGCTGCTTGCAATATTTTCTCTTTGATCTGATAATTTCATATCTAACTACAACATTACTTGGAGTTTTCATTTTAGGATTTCTTTCAGGAGATGATTGGTGAATTCTTTCAATGGCTATTTTACCTTCTGGTTCTAAGGCATATGTCACTTTTCTTTGATGACTTCTTGAAAGATGTTGTATAGGCTATATTTTCATCATGGTTTTCAAGTAGTCCAATAATTCTTAGATTGCCTACCCTGGATCTATTTATTGAGTTATTCACTTCCATTTATCCAGTTCTAATTTTTAGTCTATTAATTTCTTCAGTTAGCTTTTTATCTCCTTTTGCATTTGGCCAATTGAACTTTTAAATTTGTTTTTTGTTCATTAGATTTCTTTTTTTTAATATTTCACAAATTCTGCTTTTCAAGAAATTGTTTTCTTTTCCCCATTTAATCCAAACTATTTTTAAAGGATCGATTTTCTTCAGACAATTTTGGTTATTCCTTTTCCATAGCTCTCATTTCCTTGCGCCATTTTTTTTTCTCTTTTAAGATCCTTTTTGTATTCTTCCAATAAAGACTTTTTAAATGGAGAGCAATTTGTATCACCCTTTGAGGCTTCATCTAGAGATGTTTTTCCTTTAGTGTCCTCATGGTTTGAGATCTGTTCTTCCCTGTTGCCATAAAAACTGTCTATAGTCAGAATTCTTTTTGCTTTTTTGTTCATTTTTAAAGGTTAAGGTCTGCTCTCAGGGCAAAGGGGAGACTGTCTTAAGCTTCCCCTACAGGCAAGTGGCTCCATGCTGCCCTGGGGCTGATGCTACCAGCTTCCTTTTCATGCTTGGTGGGCATGGCCAAATCCCTCTTTTTGAGATCTAGACTAGAAATAGGTTAAACCGTATAACTAGACATCTTTCCTAAATGGAGAAATCTTTAAATAAAACATATTCAAGATAGAATTCCTTATGTACTTGATATTTATAACTTCTTATGGACAATATATTAGCATTTTCAAACTTGTAGGAAGGAAACAAGCATTTATTAAATGACTACTACATTACAGCCAGTATACTAAGAACTTTACTTTTCTCTTACTTGATCTTCACAACAATACTCCAAGATAGGTGCTATGATTATTCCCATTTTACAGATGAGGAAACTGAGGCAAATGGAAGTTAAATGAGTTTCCCAGGGTCACTCGATTAGTAAGTGCCTGAAGCAGAATTTAAGCTCAAGTCTTTCTGATTTCAGTTTAAATGTTTTATCTACATGACTACCGCTACTATCAGAGGTAACAGAACTAGATGATATGCTCATCTGCATGAAACATAAAGTCTTTGAGGGAAAGTTTTTTTTTTTAATTTTCAATTTTAGTATTGTTATTCCCAGCATCCAAGACATTACTACTCAAAGATGCTGAGGCTCCTGCTTGAAATTCTTCTCCCCTTTTCCCTGGCAGGCAATTTATGTATTTATATCTCACTGTCTTGGATTCATTAATAAATTTTTTTTTTCATATGGCTCTGGTTCAAATTCCATTTTCCCCAAGTGTCATTAAGAATCTAGAAATCTGAATTGTCTGGAACATCATTGATTGATTTCTTTCAAATCTTTTACTAAACATTCAAACAGATATATAGAGCAATCTATACCCATAGTATCAAACCCAAATAAAAATGGGGGGGCCACAAAATCATAGTAAAGATTCCCATAGGCCACAAATTGAGTTTGAAAACCTCATCTTAAGATTAGCTCTGTTCTACTGAAGTTTAATTTACTTAGTTAAATATTTCTCAATTACATTTTAATCTTATTAGATCATATTGGGGAATGCTTTGGCAAGGCTCTATTTGATACTTTGGATCTACACAACTACTTAAAAATGTCTAAACCTGACTGAAAAATCCAGTGAGGAAAGTAATACAATATATACCATCATTCTCCTTCTACTGCTGGTTTTCCAGGAATGTTTGGCTCTATAGGGCTCCAATACCTTGAGTATATTGCAAAAACACTGTGGAAGTTTACATTTGACATTGCAGGACTCACACCCTCTGGGGAAATTCCCTATGTTACTATTAAAATTAAGTTCCAGGAGGGATGACTTTGCATTATATATCCTTTTCTATTCACCTTGATTACTTTTCTTGAAACTCCCTTGGGTTCTTGAAAACTAGACACAGACTCTAAATTCTCAATGATGCTCTTAGTCCTAATATATGTGCTGATCCAGACAGCCTTGTTGAGGCAGTAACTTTCCATGTCAAAGAAGCAGGGGTGGAGATAGAGATTAAAGATTTAACTTAGCCTGCAGCAAGGAAAATAATGAAGCAAATGGTTTCACACCAAAGAAAGTAACTAGCCAGACAATGCATCTTCCTACTTCAGGCATTTTTCACATGTATGCATGGAATGCTCCCCTTTTCTGATCTCTACCTCCTAGCTTCCTTGGCTTCTTTCCAGTCCCAACAAAAACCCCAATTTCTGTGGGAAGCATTGCCAGCTTCCTCTTAAGTCTAGTGCCTTCACCCTTTTGATTATTTCCAATTTGTCCTATATATACCTTGTTTGTACCTTATTTGCATGTCATTTCCTTTAGTAGATTGTAAGATCCTCAAGAGTAAAGATTATATTTCCTCAATAATAGGAAATGTCTTTGGCCTTTCTTTGTGTTCATAGTACTTAGAACAGTACCTGGCACATTGTAGTAGAGTCCTAGTGAATACTGTCTGTCCAAGAGCCATAGTTATTACCCTAGAATAAGTCAGGAAAATTGATGCTAATATAATAAAATGAAAAGAAAACTAAGGTTCAAAACCAGCGTTTGATACTTATGACTTATTGGATCTACATTGTCTCAATTTCTTCACAAATGAAATGAAGGATGGGAGGAAGAGCTGTACTAGACAGCCTCTTATTTTCACATATTAAATCAGTATGTGATCCAAGCCAAAAATACTACTAATAATTTTAACATCTTAAGCATATAGTAACTTAGCACTGAGACCTCACTGGGGGCCTACAGTTAAACTGACTTTTTCTTGAATATCACCTGCCTCTCTATACTGAATGAAAGACTTTTTTCCACAGGTGAATGATGGCCCCAAGACCAATTACTTATCTATGTGAATCTCCACATTTATCTATATGTAGTTTCCAGGCAGTACCAGGTGCTGATGGCTAGAGTGCTATTATCCTTTTGGCTAGGCATTTTTCTGTGAAAATTATCATCAGCACTTGTTCACAAAGCTTATTTTAAACCTTTTTTTTT
The DNA here is from genome assembly GCA_023553655.1 of Myrmecobius fasciatus. NCBI lineage: Eukaryota > Metazoa > Chordata > Mammalia > Dasyuromorphia > Myrmecobiidae > Myrmecobius > Myrmecobius fasciatus. The sequence goes on from JAJPUD010032670.1 coordinate 5,168, forward strand.
CTCTTTTCTCCCTCCCCCCATCCCTAACATTAGAATCTGTTTTGTTTAAAGAGTTGTCAGGGCAAGGACCCACTTAGTCCCTTTTCAGAAGGCAAAACACTCTTGTCTGGTTGCCTAGAGACCAGCTTTTCTCTAGGCAAGAATGCCTGAAACCTTCATTAAATTGAGGGCTCAGGTTGGGGAGCTCTTTTGCAAGGAGTGAGAGCAGGTGTGTCTGAAAATTCTATGAACAAGAGCATGGGTCAGCAATTTTCTAGCCACTAGCCAGGCTGAATGACGTGGTGAGTGCCAGGAGGAATAGGACAAAAGAAAAAAATGGGGGAGGGAACTACTAAACAAGTAGGGAAAGTAGTGATGAAGACCTTAAGGAAGAGGAATAACATTAAATGAGAAAGACTTATGTGCAATGATACTTACATTTGCTCCAGTATGTTCTGGGGCAATTAAATGCCCCAGTTTGTTCACTGTTGGGTTAGTTCTAGAATGATTAATTTGTTTTTCATTGATCCCTTTGGTAGCCCATTCTTAGAATAATGGTCTGTTGAACACCCTCAAAAATTGAAAGAAAGGTTTAATTTCATTCAAACTTTAGAGAAAATTAAGACATAATTTTCCCTCATCTTCATTCACAGACATACTAAAAACATCCCTGAGTTAAGCATTCTCTCTCAATTGAAACTTTGTCATAATCTGTTATTAATCCACTAATCAGCAAGGAACTAGAGGCTGAGTGCTCATCAATTGGGGAATGCCTAAATAAGTTATGATATATCAATATTAATACAATATTATTGTTCTATAAGAAAGGATCAGCATAATGATTTCAGAAGAGTTTGGAGAGACTTAGATGAAATGATGCTAAATGAAATGAGTAGAACCAAAATAATACTGTACACAACAACAACAAGATTATGTGATGTTGAACTGTGATGGTCTTGGCTCTTTTCAACAATGCAGTGATTCAGGCTAATTCCAATAAACTTGTGATGGAGAGAAATATCTGCACTCAGAGAGAGGATTATGGATCACAATATAGTATTTTCACCTTTGTTGTTGTTATTGTTGTTTGCTTGCCTGTTTTTTTCTGTATTTTTTTTTCTTTTTAGATCTTATTTTTCTTGTATAGCATGATAAATATAGAAATATGTTTAGAAGAATGGCACATGCTTAACCTGTATTGAATTACTTGCTTCAAGGGGAGAAATGGAGGGAAGAAGAAATAAATGGAAAACAAGATTTTGCAAGAGTGATTGTTGAAAACTATCTTTGCATGTATTTTGAAAAAAAACCGACTATAAAAATATTTACTAATGGATAATTTCACCAAGGGATAAAGGATTGGGCTAATTTGTAAAATCTTAATACAGGACTGTGACATATCATTTCTTAGATTTCTCTTCATATATTAATAATCTTGCCTTTTGACTCTTAGAGGACCTACCTCAAATTGCATAACAATTCAACATATTTTGAACAATATAACAATATCAGCAGGCATTCATATATTGATTTAAAAATTGAAAAGTGTTATATATATATTAAGATATTTAAACTTTACAACTACCCTGTGAGGTAGATAATATTAACAAATCCCATCTTACAAATGGGAGAAGAGAGTCAGATTTATGCAACTTGCCTTAGGTCACATGATTAGTAAGAATCTGAGGATAGGATTTGAATTCAAGTCTTCCACATTTCAATTGTGCCACCTGGTTGCCTCAGAAATATGCTTCAGAAACTTCTTGCTATCCTATCCAAAAGAAAGTGCTTCACACCTGAAGGGAAAAATCCCAAACCACTACAGGCTTGTTGGAGAAAGCTGAGAAGAATCTTTTGTCTACTTCCTTACTTTCTCTTGAACTAGATCGTCACTATTGCATGTGTTGATCAGGTCTCATTAGAGAACACCAGTACAATTTTAACATTTTTTCTTCATCTGTGTATGGAATCTCTGATACTCATCACTGGTATATAATTCCAACTGAGGTCTCTGGTCCCATGGCTAATAGAAATAGGCACATTGAAAATTAGTGTAATTTAGTGAAAAGAACACTGAATTGAGGGTTCAAGAGACCCAAATTCTAATCATGATCATCATTAACAAATCATGACACTTAGTGTATTATTAAATCAGGCTGGAACTTAGTTTCCAAATCTGTATATAATGTTAAATTAGGTGATAATTGAGATTCTATCAGGTCTGAAATTATAATTTTTAATATATTGAGTATTATGATTTTGGAAGCTAGAACTTTGAAGGTAAATTAATACCAAAAAGTGAACTGAATTTGAATCCTCCAAGCAAGTGGTCAGCTATCGTTTATTCCCTTTCTTTGCTTCTGACTCAAACTCTCAGCTTCATTTTTTTTTTGCCTCTTTTGCCAGTTTTCCTTTTTGTGTCTCTGGTCTATAACTTTTTTATTATAGAAAAATTGAGATAGAAAATGCAATTTACATGCCAAGTGACTTTTAAAAATCTAAAACTATTAAATAATAAGTTCTTTTAAATACTTCCAGTGTTCTGTCTGCCTTTCCTCACCACCTGACTTTCCAGAATTATTGCTTATAGTCTTGAAAATCATAGAATCTTAGAACTAAAAGGAATAAGAGGTTATAAGACCTCATAGCCAACAAAACAAAATAGGGAAATCTATTTTTCATTGATGCTCTCGCTTACTACATTTTATGTCAGCCAGATTTCCTGAATTTATTTACAATTTGTGTCTGGACTTAGGAGGTGCGGTTAAAAGTCTGTTCTTAGGTATGAAGAACGTTATTGGTAATGAACTTTGAACAAACTTGTTTTCCTTTTATCTGATTAATGGTTGATATGCTGTAATTTAGATAATAGTGAATTCCTTCTTGCATTTTTCTCCAAAAGGAGACAACAGTTTCCCTTTCTGCAGCTCCTTCCAAAATTACTCTTAATAACAATTTCAGGAAGAATGTGTGGGTGATATTTTTCTTTTTTCTCATTAAGGACTTTAATTTGGAGTTGAAATTTGGTGGTCCAAATAAAGAATTATGAACCTTATTAAAATTGGAAGATATTATAAATGCTATCTACTTAAATTTCCCCTCTAATAAATAAAAATCTATTGTTTATGTGTCTATATGTGTTTATGTGTATTTATTTGTGTGATAGACCCTCCTTTGGCAATCTGATCAATCCACTGGTTCCTCCAAATATTTAAATGTGCAAAATATAATACATATCATTGTTTGAAATATTTTTTAAAAATATGAATACAGGGGCAGCTAGGTGGCGCAGTGGTTAGAGCACCAGCCCTGAAGTCAGGAAGACCTGGGTTCAAATCTGGTCTCAGACACTTCCTAGCTGTGTGACTCTGGGCAAGTCACTTAACCCCAATTGCCTTAGCAAAAAGCAAAAAAAAAATATGAATACATTAAATAATTTCATGGGCACCAGTTTAAAAATCCCTATTCTACAATATGCTGAGTATATGGCTCTGCTTGATCACAATCAATCATCTGTGTTTAATTTCTTTCTTTTTTTTATAACTCTAATGAATAAGAAAGTGTTTACTCATGTTCCCAAATCTGCCTTCTGATCACTTCTAGCTATCAGTTCTAGTATTGTCCTATAGCCACAGGAAAGCAAGCAGCCCCAAAATGGCTCAGATCTGATTAAATGGAATTAGTTATTGTTTAACCAAATGAATAAAAACATAATACAATGTAAATAATGTTGATTTGTAATATACTATGTGTATTTGATACTATTATTCTAAAGCAGCACAGAATAAGTCTATCCTAACTTCTACATGGAGATAGCTAATGAGCTTGCTAAATATTCTGTTCTCCAAGCTGAATATTTTAAATTTCTTCCATTATTCCAAGGGCAGCTAGATGCCATAGTGAATAGAGAAGAGTCTGGTTTCAGGAAGAAATGAATTCAAACATAGCCTCAGCGATTAACTATTTGTGTGCTTTTGAGGAAGTCTTAAACTAAGTTTACCTCAGCACCTACCTAAGCAGAGTTGTTATAAGGATCAAATTAGTTGAAATATGTCAAATTCTTGGGGGAGCAAATGGTGCAGTGAGTAGTGTGCCAGAAATGGAATCAGGAAGATTCTTTTTCATGAGTTCAGACTTTCATGAGTTCAAGTCTGGCCTCAGACATTTACTAGGTCTGTGATTCTGGGCAAATAACAACCCTATTTGCCTCAGTTTCCTCATCTACAAAGTGAGCTGCAGAGGAAAATAGTAAAGCACTCCAATACGTATGTCAAGAAAACACTAAATGAGGTCACAGAGAATGAAACATGGCTGGAAAATGACAACACATGTTAACACAAAATGCTTACCACAGTTCTTGATACATTGTAGACATCTATATAAATGTTTGTTCCCTCCTCTCTTTGAACATAACATTTTTAGTTATCTTCCTTGAGTTTGTCGATGTCTGTCAGAAAATATAATAATCAGAGCTGATCATATTACTCTGGGTATGATCTGCCAAATAGAGAATACATCTTCTTACTTACTCTTTTTATTTCTTGCCAGTATTTTTCTCTTCAGGAAGCAGCATGAAATGGGATTGATGGGCTAGTGGTCAAGTGTTTGCTTTAACATTCATTTGCATAAATAAATAGAATAGAAGTGAGTGGGAGGGAGAGATTGATTTAAGAAATACATATTAATTAAAAATGAATTTTAAAAGGGGCATCCTTTGAAGTAGGCCACAAAGGATAGGTAAAATTTCATTAAGTGGAGAGTTGAGTTGAGTTACTCTTCCTACAATTTTTCTTTTCTTTTTTTTTCTTTTTTGCTGAGGCAATTGGGGTTAATTGGTGACTTGCCAGTTTAATTGCTTAATTTCATTAAGTGGAGAGTTGAGTTGAGTTACTCTTCTTATAATTTTTCTTTTTCTTTTTCTTTTTTTCTTTTTGCTGAGGCAATGGGGCCAATGGGTGACTTGCCCAGAGTCACACAGCTAGGAAGTGTTAAGTGTCTGAGACCAGATTTGAACTCAGATCCTCCTGACTTCAAGGCTGATGCTCTATCCACTGCACTACCTAGCTGCCCCCCCCCTTTTTACAATTTTTTAATGTAAATATTCATAAAAAATGGAATTTAGTGGACTAAGGAATGATATGTGAACAGTTATTGGCATTTGTTACTGTATCCAGATGGTGTGAAGTAATGGATAGAGAGCTGTCCTTGAAACCAAGAAAACCTGGATTCAGGTAGAAGTTTGATACTCATCAAACATAAGTTACTTAATTTCTAAGTACTCTAGGTACAAAGAAGATCATCAGGAATTTCCTGTACTATGAGATCATGGGGCTACTCCCTATAAATAGCTCTCTATTCCAATTGAGACAGAACTCTGGAATGAGGAAGAACCAGATTAATATATATTGTTTGTTTAACTAAGGACAAGTACCTCAGGTAATTTTCAAAGATGATAAGTTAGAAAGAATTTGTTGTAGCACCCCAATGAAAATTGCAGATCTACAGAAGTGCAAAATTGTTTATAGCAGTCGTTTTTGTAACGGCAAGGAATTGGAAATTAAGTGAATGCTCCTAAATTGGGTAAACAAGTTATGGTAGATGAATATAATAGAATATTATTGTTCTGTAAGAAATAATAAGCAGGCAAAGACAAACCCAGGAATTATGATGAACACAATTATAAAACACTTTTCAAACAAATAAAGTTTGATCTAAACAATTGCAAAAATATCAATTGCTCATGGGTAGGCTGAGTTAATATAATAAAAATGACAATTTTATCTAAATTGGTCTACTTGTTCAGTGCCATACCAATAAAACTGCCAAAAATATTTTATAGAGTTAGAAAAAATAAAAACAAAATTCATTTGGAAGAACAGAAGTGCAAGAATGTAAAGGAAATTAATGAGAAAAAGTGCAAGAGATGATGGCCTGGCAGTATCAGACCTAAACCTCTATTACAAAGCAGCAGTTATCAAAATCACTTACTGACTAATAAATAGAGTGGTAGATCCAGGGAATAGGTTAGATACACATGACAGAATAATCAATGACTCATATCCCAAAACTCCAGCTTTGGGGATAAGAACTCAGCATTTCAAGAAATTCCTGGGAAAAGTAGTAAATAATATGTCAGGAATTCAATGTGGATCTAAATCTCAAACCCATACCAAAATAAGGTCAAAATAGGTCCATGATCTGGGTATAAAGGATAATGCTATAAAAAAAATTAGGAGAAAAAGAACAAGCTTACCTAGCAGATCTTTGGTGAAAGGAAGAACTTATGACCAAAGAATAACTAGAGAACATTATAAAATGCAACTTTTATAACATTAAATTAAAAAGAGTTTGCACAAATAAAACCAACAGAAACAAGATTAAAAGGTAAGAACAACTGTGAAAAAATATTTGCAGTGTTTCTGATAAAGACCTCCCCAAATGAAAAATAGTCAAAGGATATGAACAATATTCAGATGATAATTTTTTTTTATTTTTTTATTAAAACTTTTTATTTGTATAACATATATATGAGTAGTTCCCCAACATTGATCTTTACAAAGCTTTCCATTACAAATTTTACCCCCAGTCCCCTCTCCTCCCCTAGATGGCAGGAAGTCCACTACATGTTAATAATGTTGAAATGCT
>JAJPUD010032671.1:0-10731 GCA_023553655.1 Myrmecobius fasciatus
TATTATGAGACTCGAAGGTCTCTGAGCTTCCTTCCAAAGCTGACACTCCGGCCTTGGTTACGGTAGTTTGTGAGAGAATTACTGTGTCTGTGTGCATATTAATATTATACATAATAAAACACTGACCTGTCAGATTTTGCCTGTTTAAGTAAATCAGCATCTGGAGTAATGTATAATAATGTTATTAATATTGTAATTAATGCACACACAGATATCTTGGTGGAGGGCGGAGGAAAGATGTTCCTGTGGGAAGTAGTGTCTGAGCTTGAGCCTTAATAGAAAGTAGGTTCCACAGGGGAGGTGGAGTGCTTTTCAGGCCTGGAGCTGGGAAAGAAGCCACGCCTGGGACTTCAGGACTTCCTGACCTTGTCCTACCTTTACAGTAAGTCCTGGGACTCGTCCTTTCACTTTCGGTCCCCTGAGCGTCCCCAGCCTGCCTGGGAGCAGCCTGGGGCCGGGGCATTGGTGGTTGGGGAGGGTGCCAGGGGTGGGCACGCTTCAGTGGTCTCTGCAGCCTGGGGCAGTCTGTGGGGTTCCCAGCTTGGGAGGAGGGGGTGCTACCAGGCAGGCTGAGTCACTGGGGAGGAGAGAAGTATCTTATCTGTGTGTGACCCTTGATCTGAGGAGGATCCGTCCATTCAAAGTCCTTTCTTCCTTCTGAAGACTTGGGTTAGCTCACTGATTAGGTCAGAATTAGGGAATTGCAGAGTTCAGAGGGGAGACAAGGGGGATCAGTGCCATTTACCTCTGTTTGCCCATCATTGTCTCCTTACCTCCTCGGTCAGATGAGGCTTTTAAGCTGGCTGATCTCTCAGGACCCCTGTAGCTCCCCGACCTCCCCCTCCTCACATTGCCCACCCATCCCTTGCTGAGGGTCTCCTGTCAAGCCCTGACCTCGGTACTAGGGAGGACACAAAAGATGAGCCGTAGTTTCTGTCCTGGAGAGGCTTCCAGTTGAGTCATTATGGTGGAAGGAGTGAGTGACTGGGAGTGGCTATCTGGGCTGCCCCTCACTCACTGCCTGACCTCCAGGAGAGCCCCTGACTCTGGCTTCGGGCTCCTCATCTGCAACAGGAGGATGCCTTCTAGCTCCACTGGTCTGCGATTCTGAGAAAAACACAGGGGCTGATGCTGCTCTCTCTAGGGGAGAATAGTGGGGGGGCATTGGGGAAAGGTGCGGGCTGGGGGAGTCCACCTGTGTCATCCAAGGGAGCCAGGCCGAAATCTATTAGATTAAAAACTCCTTGAGGGTCTCCTCTCCTCCCCTAAGCCACGTGGTCCCCAAAATGTCCTCGCTCCCTGGGTACTGCACTCACTGGGCATCCACAGCCGCAGACTGGCAGGGATTGTTTTTATTCATTGTACTTTAGGCCTTAAAACAGTGCCTGGCATACAGTAGGCACTTAATAAATGTAGATTGGATTCTGAGACCTCTGGGATTGGGGGAGGCAAAAGGCCTGAACACCCACTATTTTTAGGGGAGCAAGTGATAAGAATGGGGGGCAGGGGAAAGGAAATTGCATACAAAAAGAAAAAACAAAGAAAACTGATTTTTGCCAAAGACAAAAGGAGGGTCCTGATGGTGCTTGGCCCTCCATTAAATTCAACAAGCAGTTATTGAGTACTTCCTTGGTCCTTTTTGAGTCTCTAAGATACAGAAAAAAAATAAAAATAAAAAAAACCAGCCTCTTCCCTCAAGGGGTTTATGCTCTCAGGGAATGGGGGGGTGGGTATATGCTACCAGTGTGTGGGTAAGTAAAGACTAAATACGTGGCTTATCATTCAAGAGGGAAAGGCTCCGGCAGGGTGGGAGGAAAGGCCTTCCCTAGGAGCCGGTGCTTGGAAGGGAGGGACCTGCCGATGCCTTAACGTCTCCCAGCATAGCCTTGCTACCCTTTGGGACCCTTCTCCTGCGCTCAGCCAGCTGAGGAGTTCTCTTGGAATATTGGGGGGACCAGCAGAGTGTGGACAGTCTGGCTGACATTTCTCCCTGCCCCCGGGGAGCTCTCTCCCCACTTTTCTGATCCCACGTGTCCTTCTTCTCAGACTGCTAGATTTGGAATAACCGGGGGACTTCTAAGCCTCTGGGAAGTGCTTTTCGCAGGATGCTCGGAAGTGACTGCACTGCCTCCCCTTGAGAAGCTCAGGGTTTCCAAGATTGTTGGCCATGACGTCATCATTCAGAGGGTCACCTCTGACATTCTGTGATCCCACTGGGGGTTTGCCCTGCCCTTCTGTGACTCAGTTTACAGATTAGGAAACTGTGAATGGCCCAGACGCACACAGCTAATAAGTGTCCGAGGCTGCATTTGAACTTGGGTCTCCCTGACTCCAGACCTGGGGCTTTACCTACTGCACCACCCTGCTGAGATGAATCTAAATGATTAATTATTTTTGTCTTGCTGGGCCCCGGTTTCCTGATCTTTAAAAGGGGTGGATGGGACCATGTGGCTGCTGGGGTCCGCTCTATGTGTGCCCCCTTTTGTTTCTAGGCTAGCTCATGTGGCAGATGAAGTGGCTTGGGCTGAGACTCAGTGTCTGGGCCCCGTGCCTCAGTTTCCCCGACCCAGTCGGTTTGGGTTTTTCCCAGAGAAGGGTGCCGCACTCGGCCTTACCCCTGACCTGTGTGTCGGCTGGACCTGTTCTGTTCCTTCCGCCTCGGGAAGGGTTGCCCGATAATTATGTAATGAGGTTTCATAATGGTGCTATAATCACAGGACCTGGGGAGAAGGGAAAGAGGGAAGTGGAGGGGGGAGGGAGGGGACGGTCAGCCCCCTCCTTGGGGCACCTGTGCTGGGTCTCACATGTTGCTTCTGACTCCCGCAGGACCCACCACCCTGGGAGCACCATGTCTCAGCGGCATTCGGACGGCTCCCTGGATGAGAAGTCCCACCTGCTGGAGTACCGCTTTCACTCTGAGCTGCGCCTCGATAAGGATGGGAACCCAGCTCCCGGGCTCCCCGGGCCCCGGAGCTCCCTGAGGTCAATGGAGAATGCCGCCTTCCAGGAGGAGCGCCTGCCGGGTGAGCCCCACCAAATCATCCTGAGCACAGAGAGCCCCGCCGCTCTCAAGGTGGGCACCCAGCAGCTGATCCCCAAGAGCCTGGCCGTGTCCACCAAGGCGAAGACGCCCGCCCGCCACCAGAGCTTCGCGCTGTCCATGCTGAGCAAGGAGGCTGCCCGCAGGGACCCCAAGAGGATGTCCGCCCCCAGCTTCTCCCTGGACGACCTCGAGCTGGATGTGACCTCGGAGGGGATGCTCAAGAGGAACCTCCGCAACCAATCCTACCGAGCGGCCATGAAGGGGTTCGGGAGCCCCGGTGAGCCCAAGCCCAAGCCCGTCTCCAGCCTCAAACCTGTGGCTGAGGACTCGGGCCAGGCACGAGCCCGGAGCCCGGCGAGGAACAAGGTAAGGAGCCCTGTGTGGCCTGGGACTGTCAGGACTCTGCAGAACACAGGCTTTAGGGAGAATACTAGCAGCAGTCAATGCAGGACTCGCGGACCTGCCCAGTGCTTTATTTGGGTGATCTCTGATCCCCTTAAATAGGTAAGAGTTCTCTGGTTCCCAGAGGAGAAAGTGGAGGCAGGGAGGCCAACTTGTCCAGAGCCTTATCCAGAGATGATGACTGCTGGTGATGTTGGAGCACTGTCAGCTTTGAAGAAGCACTCTCCTGTGCCATTTGAGTTGTTTCTTACAATTACCCTAGAATCTCCACTTTTCAGATGAGGGAACAGAGGCATAAGGGGGCTAAGGGGCTTGCACAATTGTCTTCCCCCTCCTCCCTCTCCTTTCTTTCTATCTCTGTCTCTCTCTCTTTGTCTCTGTTTCTCTCTCTCTGTCTCTGTGTCTCTCCCTTTCCTCCTCCTTCCTTCCCTCCCTTCCCCTTCTCTCCCTCCTTCTTTCCCTCTCTCTCACTGTCTCTATTTCTTTCTCCCCCCTCTCTCTCTGTCTCTCTCTTTCTTTTTGTCTCTGTCTCTCTCTCTCCCTCCTCTCTCTGTCTCTCTCTCCCTCTCTCTCCCTTTCTTTCTCCCTTCTCTCTCTTTGTCTCTGTGTCTCTTTTTCTGTCTCTGTCTCTATCTCTCTCTCCCTCTCCCTCCTTTCCCCTTCTCTCCCTCCTTCTTTCTCTTTCTCTCGCTGTCTCTGTTTCTTTCTCCCTCCTCTCTCTCTCTGTCTCTCTCTTTCTCTCTGTCTCTTTCCCTCTCCCCTTCCCCTCCTCCCCCTTTTCAGGCCCCTGATTATTAGGAAACTTTGTTTTCATCTGAAAAGGCAAAAGATGACTTAAGCCAAAGTCCCAGTTAGTGGGCAGTGGAATGGTGGGGTGAGGCCGGTGCTGTCTCCTCCCAGGCCACCATGTTTGAGTCACTTTTGATCTGTGTCCGTTTCCTCTCCAGCTGAGATTATTGCCAATTCCTTCTGTCAGTGTCTTGTTTGAACAAAGCTATTTGCATGTCGTCTCCCTCCTAGACTGGAAACTGCTTGAGGGCACGGTCTGGTTTATTATTATTATTATTATTATTTGTATCCTCAGTGCTTAGCCCATAGCACTTAATAAAAGTCTGTTGACTGACTGAATCCCCTCTGTTGATTACCCCCAAGTTAGCCTGTACATATCTTATTCATACATAGTTGTTTGCATGTTGACTCCCCCCAGATCACCATTAGATTGTGAACTCTTTGGTGACAAAGAATATCTTTAACTTTGTATTCGCAGAGCTTAAGGACACAGTAGGGGTTTAATAAATGCTAGTTGCTTGACTGATTAATTGACATTAGACCATCTCTCAGGTCTTAAAGCCTTATGATTCCTATGACTTCACCAGACTGCTAAGATTCCTGGGAAAATGTTATTTGTGTATTTATGTGTATGTTGTATGTTTGTAATTTTTTTCTTTTTCCTTTTCTGTTTCCCCCTTTATTTTTTTCTTTCCTGACTGTACTTTTCTACAACAGGCATATATACATGTCCATATATAAAGCACACACATAAATACACACATAATGTTTTTCCAGGAACTTTGACAATCTGGTGAAATCACAGGAATCAGAAGATTTTAAGACCTGAGAGATGATCTAATTCAGTCAATCAGTCAATCAACTAATTTATTAAGTAACTACTTAAGCACTGGAGATAGCAAAAAAAGTTTAAAACTTTAAGTAGAAGATGCTAAGGAAAACTTTATGCAAATGTACATCTAACCATCATACAACTGTTCTACTATTTAGACTCCTAGAATTTTGGGGGACAGGAGGAGGTAGAGTGATTACCCAAAATCACGCACCCAATATGTGTCAGAAGCTTTGAACTCCATATCTTCCTGATATGGAGGCCAGATCTGCCTCCATTCATTAATAAATATGTTATAGAAAAAGTTGATTTAAGAACTAGCATTTAGTTTAGCTCTCTTATTTTACAAATGAAAAAAAACAAAGTTTAAGTGGTTCCCAGTATTTACTAAGTACCTACTATGTGCCGGGCACTGTTGGGCATAGGGGAGGCAAAGCAGTGACATTATTTAAGTAAATGGAGATTGTTTTCTAATGGGAGAGACACAATATCTGTAGCTGTATGAAGGGAATAAATACCAGTCCATTCAGGGTAGTTCCGTGCAAGGTCCTTTGGGAGAGAGTGGTTCAGAACTTAGGGAAAATGATAGAAAACTTAACTCAAAGAAGAGAAGACTCAGTGGGGAAACTGATGCAGAATGAGAGTGACTCAAATGTGGAATTGGAGGCAGAGGGAGAGAAGGAGGCTTTTGTGGGTGGTGCTGTAGATGGAGTGAAGAAGCGAGAACTCAGAATGTGGAGGGAGAGTGATGGCTGGGAACAGGTTGGGGAGAGCTTTAAAAGCCAACCTGAGAAGTTTCTATATTATCCTGTAGGTAAGAGTAAGCTGCTAAAATTGGTTGAGTAGGGATCACACAGTCAGATCTGGGCTTAATTAAGAAAAATCATTGAAATACAAGGTATACAAGGTTTTACAAAAGTGAATGTTGAAAACTATCTATTTTGAAAATAAAAAGCTACTGGTTTAAAAAAGAAAATTAATTGTGGTGCAAAGGGTGGATTTGAAACCATTGAGGAGACTAATGGAATAATGGAGAGTAAGCGAGAGGAAGGATCTTGCTGGTCCACCAGGAAGGCCGGAGTGCTGCTGGACTTCAGAATGGGAGGCCCCATCGCACCTGGGTCAAGACTCCCAGGTCTGGCCCTGTTCTGAAAGACCGAGGTCAGGGACAAAACGAGCAAACAGGGAAGGAGGACAGGAAATCTGTGGGGGAAAGGGAGCCGGATGGTTTTATTTAAGCATTTCTTTCTGCTTGCTTGACAAATTGAAAGTTGAACTTTAATGGAAATAGGCAGGGACCTGGATTGTCCCCATTTGTTTGTTTCTCTTTGAGGTCCTGGGTCCAAAAGCTGCCCTAAGTGGTGTGGTTAATTGGATTAGCTCTGGTGAGGAAGTAGAGGGCTTTGCTGGGCTGGCCTTCGGATCCCTGCTGGACGGTACAAACATCTGTACTGAAGTCCATCTCAGCTCCTTTATTAGTTTTCCGAAAGGGCTCTTAGCATAGCAGGGAAAAAAAGTGATATTTAACTAATCCTTGCGACTGAGGGAGACTGAGGCTGGTGGTAAGTCCAGCACCGACATGGATGTGTCCCCCAAGATGGGTTGAGAGGGGCTGCCAGGCTGAGGGGCAAACCAATCCAGGTGGGACAGAGAGCAGATTATCTTTGCCCTGGGGACACCGAGAAAGACAAAAACATGATCCTTGGACTCGAGAGATTCCCATTTCAAATGGGGGGAGTTATCAGGCAAAAGACAATCCTATATCAAAAGATATATTCAGAATACCTGCAACGTCATCTCTGAGGAAGGCATTAGCAGCTGGGAGGATGGGAAAGACCCTCCTGCAGAAGGTGGGATCCAAGCTGAGCTGGAAGCAGCACTAAGACATGGGGTATCGCGTGAGGAACCACAAGCAAGTGGGTGCTATGGGTCTTAGAGTAAGTGGAAGAAAGTCAAATGTAAGAAGACCCTCCTGAAGCCGACTGAGATTCAGAAATAGAAATAAAGTCCCCACACACCTGCTGGTCCTCAGGGAGCTGACATTCTATTGGGGAAATACGGCGAGTGAACTTGAACACTTAACAAGTGAGGGAGGTGGGGGAGAACCTTGCAGGGAGCAAGGAGGAGTTGGGAGTGACAGATGAGCACGGACTGCAGGGGACAGCTGGGTAGGAGGCACTGGGGAGAGTCAGATGAAATAAATAGGGCATTTAGAAATTATGGATTTTAAAGGGGAGCCACCAAGGACTCTGGAGCATCACTAGCTTGGGAATGAAAGATCCAGAAAGGCCAAATGTGGGGATGTGCAAAAGGCCTGATGAACACTAGCCAGCAGTTAGGTACAAACAAGGATGGAGCTGTCTTTGGTTTAGTTCCAAACTTGATTTTCTGATAATCCACTCAAACCGGCAGCAGATGGGACTCCAGAAGCTAGGAATTTCAGATGGAAATTATTACAGCCCCTGCTCTGCACAGGAGAGGTCAGAGCAGTGAGCAGAGTTAACCCTGTGGCTTTCTGTCCCCACTCAGCTTATCTTAGAGGTCAGCTTTACCTTCCTGTCCCTGGGGGCTTCTTATGACAACCTGCTTTCCAAAATCTCCTGCATGAGCAGATAGAATTCCCCCACTGAAAGCTCTAGGGCATAATGTCAATAATAACAATATTTAATAGATTATATTATAATAACAATATATTATAGCATATACTATTTTAAATAGCAATATATAATAATCAATAATAATGTATGATAAATGTGTATAATAATAGCATTTATATAGCACCTACTATGTGCTATACACTGTGATGAGCATTTTACAAATATTACATCATTTGATCCTTACAACAGCCCTGGGAGGCAGGTGATTATTTTGTAATAGCAATATATAATAATCTATAATAACAAGATAAATGTATATAATAATTATAGTATTTATATAGCACCTACTATGTGCTGAAAACTGGGATGAGCATTTTACAAATATTACATCATTTGATCCCCATAACAGCCCTGGGAGGCAGGTGATTATTTTGTAATAATCTATAATAATGCATGATAAATGTATATAATAATTACAGCATTTATATAGCACCTACATGTGCTGAAAATTGGGATGAACATTTTACACATATTACGGCATTTGATCCCCACAACAGCCCTGAGAGGCAGGTGATTATTTTGTAATAATCTATAATAATGTATGATAAATGTATATAATAATTACAGCATTTATATAGCACCTACTATGTGCTGTACACTGTAATGAGCATTTTACAAATATTACATCATTTGATCCTTAGAACAGCCCTGGGAGGCAGATGTTATTATTACACACATTTTAGTTGTACAAACCGAGGCAGACAAAGTTGAGTGACTTCCGGGGTCACGCAGCCAGGAAGCGTCTGAGGCTGAATCTGGACTTGGGCCTTCCTGGCTCCACCATTGCACCCCCTCTGAGGCCCCGGTGCAAACAAGTCCGATGCACCTTGCTGGATCGAAGGGCCTCCCCTGAATGTCCCTTTTCCCAGGGCGGGGAGGGTTGGGGCGTTTGCTGGGGAGAGGCGCCCCACACAAAGCTCTTAGTCTTGCTAACAGAAGTAGGGGGTCTGGGGCCTTCCCTCTGGGCTCCTTTTGTCAGCTTCTCAGCACCAAGGGAAGTGTTTGCCTCTGGGAGGTTGCTGGTCCCAGCTTGTTCTGATAAAACCCAACCCGGTGCTTTGCCAGAACCGGAAAGCGCAGCTGCTCCCTGAGACAGGCGCCTCTTATAGAAATGGGCGACTGGCTGCTGGGGGCGGGGGTCACTTTGGGGAAGGCGAGTGCCCCCCCCCCCCAGCAGCCATGAAATGGGCCCCAGGAATGCTCATTCAACCTCCTGTGAGTGCCGGGGCTGGGCCTGCCGAGGCAGAAGCATCAAATGACCCTGCCCTCTGGGGCCTTCCATTCCACCGGGGGTTGATCCCAGCATTCCGGAGGGACACCAACAGCTCGGTCAGGAAGGGCCCGGGAGAGGCCATGGCCACGCTGAAGGAGAGACCAGGGGTCGAGAAGAGAGCCCGCCGGCCTCCTTGGGCTTCCCCGCCGAGATGCCCCTGGGGGCCGGGGCCGGCGGTCATGGGAGGCCCGGACTGTGTGCAGGCCCGAGGCCTGCACCTCCCCTTCCTCCTGTGGCCCCGGCCCCAGGACCCCAAGGCAGGACCCCCCAAGAAGGGCGGGAAGGAAGCCCGGCCCGGCCACCTCCTGCTAATGCTAGGCCTTTCTGTCTTTCTGTCCTTGCTGCAGAGGACCCTCGGGAGGAAGCGTGCCCACCAGGGCTCCTTCAAGGACGGTGAGTGAGCCCCGGCCCCTTCCCTGGGATACACGGTGGCCATCAGGCCTCAGGGGGGGGGGGCTCCCTCTGCTCGGACCTTGGGGAGGGGCCCCCATCCAGGCCTTATGGGGGGGCTCTGTGGCTGGGGAGGGGGCACTCTCCACCTGGGCCTCCCAGGCCAGATAGCAGTTAAACCAAAGGGAAGAGAAAGAAGGAAAGAATGCTCCCCATCTCCCAGAAGGCATTTGCATTGCACATAGACTGCCTCTGGGCTCCCCTGTTCCCCCCTGGGACGGTCCTAGAGCCAGAGCAACTATTAATTCCAGTGTGGGGATGAAACCCCATTTCTCTAAAGGAGAGCGTGTCCGAATGATCCACTTTAAAGTGGGAGATTGGGAGAATGAGCTTGCTTATGCTGTCTCTCTCTGTTTCTTTTACTTTTTCCTTGTCTCCCTCCCTCCCTCTCTTCCTCCCTTCCTCCCTCTCTCCCTCTCTTCTTCCCTTCCTCCCTCCTTCCTTCCTTTGTTTCTTTCTTCCTTCTTTCCTCCCTCCCTCCCTCTTTCCCTTCCTCCTCCCTTCCTTCCTTCCTTCCTCCCTGCCTCCTTCCCTTCCTTCTCCCTTCTTTCCTTTCCTTCTTCTCCCTTCTCCCCACTCTTCTTTCTCCCTCCCTTTTTTTTTAATTTCTTCCTTCCTTCTCTCCCTCCCTCCTTCCTCCTTATCCCCCTTACATCTGTGTGGCTATTTCTGTAGCATCTTGGAACTCATCCCCTGGGGAAAGCGGGTATGTAAAAGCCCTTGTCTCTGAGGGGCCCTCTGGAGACATGATGATTCTAAGTATGATTTATTAGATTGCTTTAAGATTTACAGAAGAACCAGTCCTGGACTTTTACAAACACTGAAGTCGAGGGTGGCTAAATGACTTGTCCTGAGCCACCCAAAGATTACCCTGTGTAGGGAGCCGAGATTTGAACCCATATGGCCCAGCTCCAAAAATCAGCTCTTTCCCCTGGACTGTGTTGAGTCTTGCCTCCGTTTCCACCTTGGACCAAATGAGATCATGGATGGAAAGTGCTTTGTAGGCCTAAGAGCATTATGTAGATATTAACCCCTGTTGTCTCACTGCCCCCATTTCCTTAAGAAAATGGCAGGATGAGACAAGTGAAGCAGCATTGTCCAGGGTAACACAGGGAATCAGTTTTAGATGCAAGATTTCAATCTAGTTCTTCCTGATTCCAAGTCTAGCACTTAACTCGGGCAACACACATCAGGGCCCTACTGTGTGCTACCCTTTCCCCTAGGAATCATTCAGTCAACAAACATTAAGCCCCCTACTGTGTGCTACCCTTTCCCCCAGGAATCA
>JAJPUD010032673.1:1357-11789 GCA_023553655.1 Myrmecobius fasciatus
TGTTCTTTTTCTCGCTTTTTGATTTGGTAGGCCAATTCATTGATCTTCTCTTTCTCAATTTTAAGCAAGTAAACATCTAGAGATATAAATTTTCCCCTTATAACTGCTTTGGCTGCATCCCACAAATTTTGGTATATTGTCTCCTGATCATTCTCTTGGATGAAATTATTGATTGTCTATGATGTGTTGTTTCATACATTCATTTTTAGGATTAGATAACTTAGATTTCAATGACTTTTTAGTCTGTTTCCCCCTGGCATTTTATTGCATGCAATATTTATTTCTTCATGATCTAAAAAAAAAATGCTTTTACTATTTCTGCCTTTGTACATTTGATTTTGAGGTCTTTATGCCTAAATATATGGTCAATTTTTGTATAGATAAAATGAGGGAAATTACATCTCATGAAGAACCAAAGAAGACCTATTATATTTGAGGGAAAGAAGGGAAGGGGATGAACATTATGCAAATTTTACTCTCATCAGATTTGACTCAAAGGGAGATTATTAGACATATTTGATTTCACAAAGAAACTTGCCTGATCTTATAGGGAAGTGGAAGTGGAAAGGGGAAAGGAAATGGGGAGGCTAATAAACACAGTAGTAAGGGAGAGGTATAAATAAAGGGGAAGGGGTTGTAAAGAGGAGGGCTGTTTGAGTGAAGTGTTGGTTAAAAGCAAAATACTGGGGAGGAGGAAAAGAGGGAAAGGAAAGGGAAAAGCATAATTTTGGGGAAATAAGATGGCAGGAAATACAGAATTGGGCATTTTAACTGAGAATATGAATGGGATGAAATCTCCTATAGAATGGAAGTGGATAGCAGACTGGATTAAAAGCCAGAATCCTACAATATGCTGTTTACAAGAAACACATTTAAAGTAGATTCTGACATTTAGAGTACAATTAAAAGGATAGAGCCCAATCTATTATGCTTCAAGTGAAGTAAAATATCAGGGGTAGCAATCCTGATCTAAGATCAAACAAAAGCAAAAATAGATCTAATTAAATGCGATAAGGAAGGAAACCATATCTTCCTCAAGGGTACTATAAATAATGAAGTGGTATAGCATCTAAATTACCAAAGGAGAAGTTAAGAGAGATGCAAAAAGAAAGAGAAAGCAAAACTATAATAGTGGGGGATTTCAACCTTGCTCTCTCAGAACTAGATAAATCAAACCACAAAATAAATAAGAAAGAAGTGAAGGAGATAAATAGAATTTTAGAAAAGTTAGATATGATAGATCACTGGAGAAAATTAAATGGAGAAAGAAAGGAGTACACTTTTGCCTAGGTGACTCATGGAGGTGAATTATATTAAAATGAAGTTTTAAGTTTCTTTTGCATAAGAAAAATATCTCTACATCATAAAAACCATAGCTTAAGAGTATAAGTTCAAAAAATGTATACCTTACCCAAGCATAAGCAGAACAGTTTGGACTTCCCTACTTTAGATTAAATTCCTTATTAAATTGGGTGTAGTCTGACTAAGATTGAGGAGAGTTAATGCAATCTCATTATAAGTATTCTCCTTTGGAAGAAAGACTGAACTTTTAAATTTCTTTAGAAGGTGTTAGAAATAACTTCATTGGATTTAGGAAGGGGGAATTTTAAAAGGTCTTTAATGACATAACTGCAGATGGGTGTTCTATCAAATGGGAACACTTGGGATCAATATCAGTCCTCTTTTATACCCAAAATGCAAGTTCTTCTCTAGGTGCCCCATTGATTAAATACCAGAAGTCACAACCTATCAAGTCTGAGCATTCCCCCCACATGAGTATGAATCTCTACCTGATTCCATCATTACTCCTACTTTAGTATCCACTTTATTTGGACATAGTTCAGCCCTTCCCCTGATTCCTTATGGGCTGATTACTATCCTCTCTGAAAATTCTAATTCCCCCTTGTGAGTAAATCTGCTCCTTTGATCACATCAATATATCTACACCTTATGTGTAAATATTCTCCCCTTGTGCTAACAATCATTTGCAAGTCTGAGTCCCCTGCCCTTTTAAATTTTTATTTCCTTGTTCCACATTCTATCAACCTAATTTCCATTTTCATGTTTCAATTTCTCTGTATTTCTTTCATTCAATTTTCATAGCTCTATGGAATTTAAACCACCACTCAGTTCTCACAAGAGAACTCTGAATCTCTATTCAAATTATTGGTTAATGCATTTTATTACACTTTCAAGTCACAATTAAGTTCCCACCTTTGTCAAGAAGCCTTTGCTAATTGTGTTAATGCCTTTGTTTTCCACCTATCCCAACAAGTTTAACAATACCAATACTTCCAAGTAGGGAAACATTCATAATTACAATTTCCACATTGTCCATGAGTGTGGAGTTGTGGTCTGGCCACCCACTGCTTGACTTCCCATAATGTACCTCTCACTTCTCTGACATTGAGTCTAACCATGATCTACTATCAGATATAAGGGCAGAGACAGAGCTCTGGCTACTTTTTCTCAGTATGCATCTCACCAGAAGTCCTCTCTGCCATGGAAATTAAAGACCAAGGAGCTTCATCCTCACCTGTCTTTAAGTAATCAAGTACTATTGCTATTGTTATTGCTACTAGAGTACAAAAAATGTAAAATACAGCTTGTATATTTAGCCTTTCAAGAAAGGATTATGTATTGGGAACAACTTTCAATCTAAAGAAGAAACAAATGCTAGAATTAGACAGGCCCTTTCCAGTGAGTGACAACTAAGGTATTTTCATCTAAGGTTGTTCTTTCCTTTTTCAGCCAGTCTCTGAAATTATTGATTTGCAGCTCACAGATCCAGCTGGTTTCTCCTGCTTTCTCCTGGAACCAAGATTAATATTTCCCCAACAATTGAGAAACAAGATGACTGCAATTCTGCTGAGATCGCATAAGGATGAAAATGTAACCAGCACATCAGAGCTGAACCATTTAAGTAAGATTTCTTATCCCAGCCAGATTTTCTCACTTCAATTCAAGCCTTTTTGTTCTTTGGAGTATTATTAAATTCTCTTCTAAATCTCTTTGTTTGAATGATTGTCCTTCAAAAATTTTAAGATCTAAATGCCATCAAAATGAATAAGACAAAGTTATAGAAATCTTTCTGAATGATTAAGTGAGAACAAAATGATTTTTTTTTTTTATTGGAAGAATTTCTTTTAGTTTTCTGGGAGAAAGTGTGGGTATGGATTTTCTTTTGCAACTTATTATTTTTTCTCCTTTCAAGTGCTCCTGTACTGGGGATTCTGATTGATATTAGGTTGTAGAAGCACTGAATCCCCAAAATATGTTTGGGTTTTCGTAATCCCTCATGCCATCTATCAAATGTTGGAGAGAAGTGGTTTGACCCAAAAAACATATTGGGGTTTTGAGCTGGTGTCATGATGCTTCTTAAAAGAATTTCTAGACAGACTTCCTACAAATCAAGAGGGAAAGATGTAATTATTATACCATTGACTGGAGGACCTAAGTTTGAAAGGGGAGTTTTAGCCATTAACAAGGGGAAAGACTGGCTAAATTCTCTGGCAGAACTCCCCATTAATAAGGGAGGAGACACCACTCTAATTAAGTCCTAATGGATTTGCTGTCATAAGTCAGATGGTTCCTAAAGAACTAACAATTCTGTAAAAGTAGGCTTATTTCCTAAAGAAGTTGGCAGGGGATTAGGGTATAGGTAAGTTCTTTTATAGGAGGGAAATATCCTTGGGCTTGACAGCATAACTTGGCCAGCAGATTAGGTTTCCAGAGGTTGGCCAGAGGATTCATTCAACCCCACCCAATAAGACAACAAGGCCTACTTAGGATAACAAAAGTCCTGAACAAAATCAAAGGGTAAAGATACTCAATACTACTTGCTGCTTGTCTCAGAGTAGATCTTAGCTTCCACAGTGTTTACAATAATTTCTGATCTGTCTCTATCAACAACCCTCCCTATGGTTCATCTAGACACTGGCCTGCTAGGAAGTACATGGCCTATTGTTGAGGTCTTACCCTCATTGGTTCCAGTCTACATAAACCAGATAACCAGACAACAACTTTTATACATACATACATATATATTTCTATATATTTGCTGAGGCAATTGGCATTAAGTGACTTGCCCAAGGTCACACAGTTGGAAGTGTTAAATGTCTGACACCAAATTTGAACTCAGATCCTCCTGACTTAAGAGCTGGTGGTGTATCCACTGGGCCACCTAGCTGCTTCTTTTTTATATGTTTTAAGGCAACCTTTTATTTGAGGGAGATTTTGGCTTAGTATGAATGAAAACTAAATCATGAGCAGTAGAGAGTAAGCCATCTTCTGAGAGTACAATGAAATTTATGGTGAAAATTTTATGGCCAGCCTGCATGGGTCAATCAGCATTATCTACAAAATTGTTAGTCTTTGTTTTTCTTCTGTTCTATGTAGCTTACTGTTGTTTGTCCTTTATTCACTAAGATCCATGACATGCAAGTAAATTTGATTTTAGGTAGGGAGAGCTGACCTAGGAATACTAGGGATGATTTCATTTAGCAATAAAAATACATAGGGCCATTGGATTTGGATATATTGAGATACAGGATTTTTAAAATGAAGGTGGCTAGCCAAAGAAATGTACTGTTCATTTAAAGAGATCTTTTATTTGAAGCAATTGCCTCTATTTCTAGTTATCTGTTTTATTTTTGTTAGTTTTCTATTTATGATTTGCTTTGTTTTTGTATGGATGACATATTAGCCCCTGGACATGGCAACTGAAGATCACAGTCAAAGTTTTTCTGTCTTTAGTTTCTAGTGAGCACAAAATGTATCAAGTTTTCCTCTATTTTTTTTTTGTTCATTTTATCTAGATTATAAGCAGTCAACAACTTCTGTTTATATTGTGGATTGATAAATTTGACAGGATTACTTTATTTGTACTCGGGTCATCCAAATGCAAAGGGTGGAAAGAATGAGAACTCTTCAGATGAATGACTCAACTATTTGTTATGATTTTACTGTATCTTTCTTCCTAATTCTGTCCCATGAAAGTGTGTGTGTGTGTGTGTGTGTGTGTGTGTGTGTGTGTGTGTGTGTTTAAATAGAGGAACAGAGAGAGCCAGAAAAGAGAGATAGAGAGAAACAAAGTGGCAGAGACACAGATACAGACAAAGATCTATGGCTTTGAAAGATAGAGACGCACAGAGAAAGAGACAGAGAAGAAGAGATAAGGAGAAACTGACAGAAACAGGCTGTGAGAGAGATGGACATTTTGCTTCTCTAGAAATTTAGTATATTAAAAACTATCATGACTCTCTTTTCACTGAAGTATTATCTCTTAAATGTGAATGTTCAAATTATAATCCTGTTATGTCTATGTTTTATAACTAGAAATGTCTTAGTGTATTTTGAAATATAGCAATCTTCCTTCTGTGGATAGCCACATACCCAGATCTCTTTCTCTTCTCTCTTTTTCTTTCTCCCTCCTCTCTTTTCCCTATTTCTGTTTCTATCTTTTCCTCACTTCTTTGTATGGGTAAATCCTGATGCTTTGCCTACATGAGTTTTTAGTATTTGCCCTCTGTTCACTACCCAAGGTAAATTCAGGAATGACAATCAATTTGATCTTGATCTGCTTTAATTTCTCAATATAAAATCATCTCCCAGAATAATGTTGGAAAACTGTTTCTTTCCTTCCTCTCTTCTTCTCTCCTTCCCTCTTCATTCTTTACTCATTCTACCTTCCTTCCTTTCTTCCCCCTCTCTTTTCTTTTTTCCCTACTTCCTTTCTTTTTTCTTTCTTGCAGCTGTTGAGGAGAACATTTCATTCTTTCTTTCTTTCCTCCTTCCTTTCCTTTCCTCCCTCTCTTCATTTCTTCCTTCTTTCCTTCCTTCCTTCATCTTTCCCCCCTTATGTTCTTTCCTTCCCTTTGTTCACTCCCCTCCTTGTCTTTTTCTCTCCTTTCCTCCCTTTCTCCCACCCACTTTGACTCCCTAATTCCCTCCTTCCTTTACTCCATCTTTCCTCCCTCCCTCTATCTCTCCTTCTCATCTCTCATTCCTTCCCTCACTCCCTCCTTCCTTCTTTCCTTCCTTCTTTTCTTTCTTCCTTCCTTCTTTCCTTCCTTCCTTCCTTTCTTCCTTCTTTCCTTCCTTCCTCGTTATCTTTCTTGCATCTGTCTCTGTCTCTGAGAACATTTCTAGTTCAGTTATTGAGAAAATTGTTTTCCTTGATTTAGTTCTAGGTGTTGTCTTCTTCATCCAGACAGGAGCAGGTATCCTGGGAAACTTCTTTCTCCTTTTTCATTATACAATCACCTTCTTTAATGGCAACAGGCTGAGGTCTGTAGACTCCATTTTCTTCCACTTGGCCTTGGCCAACTGCATCGTGCTTATTTCCAAGGGAGTTCCTCAGACAATGTTTAGTTTTGGGGTAAAAAATTTCCTGGATGCTGTTGGGTGTAAATTCATTCATTTCCTCCACCGAATTGCCCGTAATGTTACTGTCAGTATCACTTGCTTTCTGAGTGGTTTTCAGATTATCAACATCAGTCCCTTCACCTTCTCCATTTGCTTAAAACTCAAAGCTCATGCTTCAAATTACATTTTCCCCTTCTGCTTTTTGTGCTGGATTGTACAAATTCCAATAACTATCGATATGTTTGGAAAAACGCAGGACTATACAGAAAGAAGTAACAACACAAGGATATGGAATGCTGGATTCTGTTCACAATTTGCTTCACCAACATTCAGAGTCTCTCTATTTGTAATTTTTTTCTCTAATCCTGATTTTCTGTGTGTGGGATTTATGGTCATAGCCAGTGGCTATCTTGTGCTTCTCCTGAAAAGACACCATCAACAAGTCCAGCATATTCACAGCTCCAGGTCTTTGTCCAGAAGGTCTCCTGTGATTAAAGCCACTTACACCATTTTGGTGTTGGTGAGCACCTATGTCTCCTTCTACTCAGTCAATTCTATTTTGGCATTTTATCTCATTATTTTTGATAAATATCATGTGTGGTTGCTTCCCACATCAGCCTTCTTGGCTGCAAATTTCTCAGCCATCAGTCCATTCGTGCTTGTCAGTTCTGATGCCCATGTTCTCTCCATGAGGGAGCTTTTCTGCTCCCTCAGGAAAAAGAAAAGATCCCAAGATTCTCCCTTTCCTGGTTGTTCCCTTGCTCAGCATTCTATTTCTCCTCCTAAGAGGCGATATCATTAAGAAGACAATGAGAGCAGATCTGTACACAGTAGGATCAAAGAGTCATATGCCTTTCAAATTAGAAGAAACATTAATTGTAACAATTATCTTTATCATGAGGATCATTATGTATAGAATTTTTTTGGCATCCTTTAATTGTGAACCTCCATATTTCATGTCTTTCAGATTATTTGGGACTCTCCTTTTTGAAATGTTTATTAAATATTCTCCTCCTTTAGAAAGTTTTTTTTTGTCATAGAATTGAATGGGATGTTGAGAAAAATAGTATACACTGGTGGATGGACAGCTGAGAGCTGTCCATCAATTTCTTCTACATATGAAATAAAGGACAAATTGTGTTTTACCTGTGATCTACAAAGACTGAAAAAAATATCTGTGGAAAAGAGAGGAGATAGTTTTGTGAACTTTACACCTCATCAGGACTGGAATAAGGGGTGTATTATGTCACAATTAGACTTTGTAAAGGCTTAGAATTTCTTGCTACAGTCTATTATAAAACAGATCTCAAAGCAATTCAGTAGAAACTCTCAAATTTTACTTCAAAATCAGATAAACACATCTCAAACTTTATGATTCTGATATTTTTAGTAATAGAGTTATAAGATGATAATTAAATGACAAACTCATAGTTCCCTTGAAACTTTAGAGAACTTAAGGTTTGAATGTCCTTTGCAATTCTTATCTAAACTGTGGCCTTGGTGAAAACTATGCTAATAATAAGTTGAGGAAGATTTTTGGGGGAACAAAACAATAAAGTATGAGAATCTGAAATAGTAAAATAAATCATTTTGCTTTGTTGGAATATTTACCAAGAAAAAAAAAGGTGAGAATGTCTAAATTATTATTGACTCTATTACAATTAACCTTTTGTGGTACAAATCAGCAAATTTTACAATGATATTGACATAATTCAAGTATCAGCTGAAAAATCAAAAGCCAAATATTTTAAAATACCAGGTAAGGTAGAACTCTCAAATCTTTTTGTTTATATATAATCACTAAAAAATTTTTTCTAAAGTTATTCCCTTTTTCTTCCAGTTATTTAGAAATCTAAATTTTTTCATTAATTCGGTTATTTCTTTTAGAATTCGAATTAGTTCTAATTTTCTTTTATTTTAAAGTTTTTTATTTTCAAAACATATGTAAAGATAGTTTTCAGCCTTCACCCTTGAAAATCCTTGTGTTCCAATGGTTTTTTCTCCCTTCCTTCCTTGAACGCCCTCCCCAGATGACAAGTAACCAATGTATGTTAAACATGTGCAATTCTTCTATACACATTTCCACAATTATAATACTGCATGAGTAAAATCAGATCAAAAAGAAAACAAAATGAGTAAGAAAACAAAATGCAAGCAAACAACAGCCAAAAAAGTAAAAATACAATGTTGTGATCCACATCAGTCTCCTTTAGGTACATACAGATGATTGTTTTCATCACAAGATCATTGGAACCGGTCTGAATCATCTCACTGTTGAAAAGAGTCAGGTCCATGAGAATCATTCATGGCATAATCTTATTGTTGCTTTGTACAGTGTTCAATTCCCTTAGCATCAATTCATGTAAGTCTCTCCAGGCCTTTTTGAAATCATCTTGTTGGTCATTTCTTACAGAACAATAACATTCCATAACATTCATATCTCATAATTTATTGAGCCATTCTCCAACTGATGGGCATCCATTCAGTTTCCAGTTTTTTGCCACTACAAAAAAGGCTGCCACAAACATTTTTGCTCATGTGGGTCCTTTTCCTTTTTTATGATCTCTTTTGGGTATGGGTCCAAGGGAGACACTCCTGGAAGAAAGGGAATGAAGTTTGATAGCCTTTTGGGTACCGTTTCATATTGTTGTTTAGAATGTTTGGAACAGTTCAAAGCTTGACCAAAAATGTATCAGTGACCCAGTTTTCCCACAACCTCTCCAATATTCATCATTACCTTTTCCTGTCATCTTAGCCAATCTGAGAAATGTATAGTGGTACCTCTGGAACTCCAATTGACATTAATTCTTCCCTTTAAAGGTGTTGAAACGGAGAAAAATCCAATCCTTAGAGAAAAAAATAGATAACAACACTTCATACATACACATACACACACACATTTAAGCATATCCATACATATATATAAAAATAAAGGAACTTACATAAAAATGAAAAATTGTGTACCAATAGTAGCAAAAAAAGAAAATAAATCTGGGATGGAATGAGTAAGCAACTTGAGTAACTAATTCCAAATTGTATGACAGTTCAATTTGAATACAGTTGTTTTAGGGGTGGAGCCAAGATGGAGGTGTGAAAACATGACTCTCTGTGTCCTCCTCTGATCTTCTCCCAAATCAACAATAAAATAAGCCTCTGAACTGATCTTCAAGTCAACAAATCCAGAAATAATTGGACACTGCTTACAGATGTCTCTGAAGAACTTCATATCAGGTCTGTTTAACTCAGGCAGAGGAGTTAACAGTTTATTTGGTGCAATCTGGAAGTGAGGGTGGGACTCAGCTCAGTGTGGCAGAAACTCCAAACTCTAAACACCTGGAGTTTATCTGAGGCACTGGGGACACTCTGCCCTGATTGGGGGCAGATGTTCTGGCAGATTTGCCTTTTTTAAGGAGTAATTCGGACTTAGTCCTAGCCCGCACCACCACAGCACCTTAAGTTAATTTGTGGAATTGCCCCAGGGCCACATACCTCAGCCACTTCTCTAGCCTTAAACAGACCTCCACGCTATCTAAAATAATGAAGAAGCAAAAGAGAGCTCTCACCATAGACAACTTCTTTCAAGAGAAAGAAAAGCAGTCCCCAGATCCTGAGGATTTTTTTAGATAAAACAACTCCAGAGGAAGTTGTCAAGGACCATCACTGGTCCCCTTTTCAAAAGGCCTTTCTGGAAGATTGCATAAAGAATCTCAAAAGAGAGCTGGAGGATAAATGGGAAAATAAAATGAGATCTGTGCAAGAGGCCCTCCAAAAGAGATATGATAAAGACACCAATTTACTGAAAAACAAAATTGGTGAATTGGAAATAGACAATAATGCACTGAAAAATAAAATTAGTGAAGTGGAAAAAGAGTGCAATGAACAAATTGGCTGGTTACAAAAGGAGCTTAAAAACGTAACTGAAGAAAACAACACTTTAAAAATAAGAACTGAACAAATGCAAATGAATGACTCAATAAGACTTCAAGAATCAGTCAAACAAAAAAAATGAAAAAATAGAAGAAAATATGAAATATCTCCTAGGAAAAACAACTGTCTCGGAAAATAG
>JAJPUD010032674.1:0-11789 GCA_023553655.1 Myrmecobius fasciatus
ATTTCATCTGAAACAGGGAGATTTCTCCTGAATACTTTTCCTTGATCATTCTTGATATTATTGATTTTTTCATGATGTTTGTGATTGCTTAGCAATAAGATTGAGAGACATCAGCAGGATATAACAGAATTCCAAAGGATTCCCTTCCTCTTCTGAATTTCATTTACTTCTAAGTTCTGGTGATGGACCCTTGCAGGTGTGCATAAGGGACTTTCTGGCTTGGGAAGCTGTATGTGCCTAGGGTCAAATGCCAGTCTGAACAGAGAGAGGGAGCAGGATTGGAGACTTCAAGATGAACCCAAAGTCAGAGGATGTCAAGTTGAATCCCCTCTGATGAGAAAACTAGTCTGTAAGCATCAGAGACTAGATTTGAACCCAGGTTTTCAGACTCCAGGATCCAGGGTAATAAATTCAGTGAATTGGGTCAGTTATTTGATGGACTCCAGGGACATTATTGGAAAGTATCACTGACACTGACTTCCTTGCTTCCTTCCATTGTGAAGTTTTAAGGTACTTAATATAATAATAATATACTATTATGAAAAATAACAATAATATTAATAAAACTTTAAGAAACTATAATAATGTAAGCTATTTTTATCATATGTGTATACTTTTTCACATCAGGTCTTAGCACAGATAAGAGAAAAAAGGGAATTCATCAAACCTGATTTCTGTTACTAACTTTGTAGAACTGTTCTTTATCTAGATATAGGCAACTAGATGGAATGATGAATAGAATACTGGGCTAGTAGTTGGGAAATCTTGAGTTCAAATCCTGTCTTGGACTTTTGCCACCTATGTAAGCCTGGGCAAATCATTTAACTTCTCTGTATCTTAGTTTTCTCATCTATAAAATGGGAACAAAATAATAGTACCTACTTCACCAGGTAAGAATCAAATGAGTTAATATATTTTAAACATTTTAAAAGCCATAAATAATTTAATATGATTATCATCATCATCATCTCTGATTCTCACTGCTAAGTTCACAAAAGTCACCTTCTGATTTACAGTTTAGTTTCCTAAGTGAATCTGCTACATAGGAAGGAAAGAGCCAAAAAATCAGATACATCTCCTACTCTAAAGTAATAAAATGGCATTTGTTTTAATTATAAAACAAATCAAGTATTTGGTGACTAGAATCTAAGGATGTAGGTAAAAG
This sequence comes from Myrmecobius fasciatus, assembly GCA_023553655.1. Lineage (NCBI taxonomy): Eukaryota > Metazoa > Chordata > Mammalia > Dasyuromorphia > Myrmecobiidae > Myrmecobius > Myrmecobius fasciatus. The sequence goes on from JAJPUD010032674.1 coordinate 1,166, forward strand.
CTCTGAATCTGGAGTTAGAAGTCTTGAATTTAAATTTTGCCCCAGTTTGTGACCTATAGACATTAGGCAAATTATTTCTTAACTATGAGTCTGTTGTTTTGGGATTTTGTTGGACTGTGTATATTTGTTACAAAGGGTTTTTTTTTTAAATATATATATATATGTGTGTATATATACATATATATGTGTGTGTTTGTGTGTATGTGTATGCAAATTTACTTTTAAATTGAATGGCCAGGATGAGAGAAAAAAATAAATTCTTATTTATTGAAAAACAAAATGGAAGAAAAAAAAGAAACAACAACAAAAAAAAAAAGATTGCAAAGGAAAATGAGGACATCAATCTTGACAAACTTTGAGATTTTTCCAAGTTCTAAATAGTATGAACTACGGGGTTCTCTTCCCCCAAAATGTCTCTTGAAGGAAGGTATTATGGTGAGTTAAAGATCCCTCCCATTGAAATGATGCTAGGCACAGAGAAGAGCTGGAAGGCTGCTTTGTCCTGCCCTCCTTCCTCCTCTGGAAGTTTCTGTATGTCCAGGTTGGGGAGGGAGATTCTGGAAGTCTGGCCATGGGAAGGAGCTGCTGGAAGCTGCCAATCTCAATTTCCATATGACTCGTCCCTTCCCAACACAGACAGCTTTATCGAAATATAGCTCTCCTAATCTGGCTTTTCCTTTTACACATTCATTTAGCATATGTGTGGAGCAAATGCTAAGAAAATTAGTCCTATTTCTTTCTTTGAAGTGATTGGCGTGCTATATACTCTCATGCATAATTCATTGGGTAAACCTTATAATACAGTTCCTGATCACATGGAGTAGAGATGGTTTATGCAAATATTCTGTGACATCATCCTGCCCCATCTGTAAGAATTCTGTCAATTCTGTGGAGTACATTTCCTGACACATGACTACTCTACAATCTTGAGTCTTCAGAGTCCCATGAGATCTGACTGTTGCTGAAGAGATTCAGGTGGGGAGCTGTGGAGGATGGGGATAGCATAAGAGGAAAAAAATATGGTAACCTCTTGTCAGGAAAGTTTGTTCCCTAGTTTAGCACATGGAAATCAGTTAATATTTTGTTTAATTAAGCAAACTCCTTTATTCAACTACATATCTGTGATTCAGGAGAAAAGAAGGAAGAGTTTGCAGAATTCTTTTAAATTTCTCTTGCATCAACCACTATTGTTTTTACATAATTGCTTTTAAAATTCATTCTTGAGTCTCTTGTGCCTAACCCACATCTGATCATAATTCTATAATAGTATGGTTGCCTGGATCTTGTCAATCACCCAGCATTCTGACTCCTAACAATTACATTCCAGTTTCTATATGGGGGAGTATGTGTCACTCAAATGGTTCAGTGTGCCACCTACCCTCCCCCATCCCATTTATTGGTCCTAGTCCTTCCTTTCCTGACCCAATTTGCTATTTCATTCCCTTTATATCAAATGGAGTAGCAGTTTAATCAGATTAGATAAGGGCATAGTCACATTTTATATATTTTTTCATATATATATGTGTGTTTGTATATATATATATATCATGAAGTATGTATATATACATATAAAGGTTATATACATATACAACAACAAAATATGTACACACACACACACATACATATATATATAGCATGAAGTATAACATTCTACTCCTTCCTACACTATCCTCCAAGGCTACAAGTCCCTTGCAGCTACATGAGTGAATAAAAGAACATCTACTCCCAAACCCATTCCAGGATCTCCTACTATGCTGTGCATCAGGATTTCTGGGGCAACACCACCTGCCCAGTCTCAGTGGAATTGTTATAGCATCATCCCTCATCAAATTTGTCTCTAATCTGTGACCTTCATCATCAAACTTCAACAACCAGTCAGCAGGTGAATTGCCTCCTGTATCTACTATTCACATTATCCCTTCCCCAGGCTCTTTAATGCCTGGGGACCAGAGGGACAAATGAAGCTTACTTTTAATATGTGTATTGGCCACAGGTTAGAGAGCTCCATTTCCATCTCTGTTTATTCTCATATGTTCCTAAATTAGAGCATACAGATTATCCAGTACTAGAAATCTGGAAGATGACAAATTCATTTTCATTGACCAAGATCTGTGGGTTTCTTATTAAAAGAAGAGGAATAGAAGTCAAATGAGGAAATGGACCCTGGAACCAATATTTTTATTTTATTTTTGGTGTCTTTAGATGTTTTCTTCCCCTCCCCTTCACTTCTTTGTTTATATTATTCCTTCCCTCTTCTTCCTTCCCAAATCCCAGAGTAGCAGCCTGAGATGCCATGGAACAAAGTAGGCTGAGGTCATAAAGGGCACTCAATAAATGTAAGAAGGCCTAATTGAAACTTTTCACCATCTCAAGGCCTGAACTCCTGGGTGGGTCATTTCCTGGAAATGAAAGAGGAAGATCATGCTTGTTCTTTGTCAGATTGATCAGCAGCGCCTTTCCCCTTAGGGAAGAGATTGGTAGTCATTCTCTAAGGTAGCCTCTTCTCCCTCACTGATGCTACTGCCAAGTCATGTCTTGCTCCTTTTCTTACCTGGGATTTTTGTGTCGGGGGTAGAAATTTTATTTTGTGAGCAGAACTTAGATGCGTTCTTAGTTTCTCCACTGACTGTGGAAGAGGAAGATGGGATGGGGAGCAATCTGGGCCATTTTTGCTCACTTATTCCTGTAATGCTTTGGCAAAATACAACTAGATCCTCTGAATTATTTGTTTCTTCTCCCATTTCCCTCTGTGGCCCCAAGAGGACATGGAGCATGATGAGGAGAAAGCTACAAAGACCTGGGCTTCAGCTTTTCTATGTCCTGTTATGTGATTTTTATCAAATACTTTTGTCTCTCGATATTCTGGCCAACATTAAGACGATAATTTATAGAGAAGGCACTGATATCTATTGATAAAGTATGTCTCTTCACCTGGTATTTCCCTATACTTCTGAAAGCACGGTTTAGTCACTGTCCTTATCCATCTGGCTCTCCACATTTCCTTTAAGAGCCAAACAGTAAAAAAAGACCTAATTGTGCTCACAGTGATTAATAGAAAGAGGCTGAAATTAAGTAAAGAAATCAGGGCTTAAATCTCAGTGATGCTGAATGTTTCTGTCTATGTGACTTTGGACAGATCAGTTACAACTGATCTTTTTCATCTGTAAAATGGAGATACTGATATTTACTTCCCACACAGGGTTCTTAATAGGGAAGCACCTTAGAAATATGAGTTGTTCATTTTTGAGTGTTAATGGTCCAGCATCACCTGACATGAGGTTTCTAGTTGGTGGTGATATATGGAGCCCGAAGAACTTGAGACTCATGAACAGAGGTAGCAAGCCAAATCATAAACAAGTGTCTCAGGGAGATAGTCAGTGATTGTCCTCCCCATGGCAGACAAGCATCCCAGACCCAAGGTTATCCTGAGGAAATGGTGTGGGTATGATGAGGACCTTGCTGGGTCACTGCCATCTTGCTTTTGGCAACCCAATTGACAGTGAATGAGTATGGAGGAAGGGCTTGCTGATGAATAAATAGGATGTAAATAAAATGAAATATAAGCAGCGGGGAATGAGGAGGAAGCATCTTGCATAAAGATAAGCACACTCTGAACCCTCTAGTTTCATCTGCTGATAGGGGCTCATTCCAGAACCTCCTCCCTCCTCACCTCCCCTCCTCCATATCCCCTGCTCTAGGAGAGAGACATGGAGTGTGTTAGGCGAACTTTTTTTTTCTATTTTCAGTCCTGCCTTTTTGATTCATGAAACACAGATTCATAAGAGTTTATGTCTTCTCAGCATGGGCACAGCCAAATGAGAGCTCCCAATTTTCCCTTCCTCTTGGAACAGATGCTAAAAATGAAAATGATTACAGACATCTCTAACTCTGTTTCTATCTATAATGTATCCTTGCTTTCTTGTGTACTAGGTAGAGGTCCCATTGTAATGTTCCATTGGGTCAATACAAGCAAAACAAGGGCTAAGAAGTTAGTGTGCATTTATTCTGTCTCCACTTTGCATATACCTATAGATATTCATACTGTCATCCTGGATAGAATGTAAGAGCTTTGAAGGCAGGGATTGTTCATTTGTGTCTGTTTCTTTTATGTCTTGATATACTGCCAAGTAGATAATAGCTGTCTAATAGTTCTTATTTATTGTCAGGTCAGATAGTTCTTGATGTGAGTAGGGAAAATCACAGCTGTAGCAGAGATGAGATCACAGCTAGGAGTAACTAGTACATTTTCACATCATGGGCACCACAGTGCACAAAGCCTGGAATCAAGAAAATTCATCTTTTTGAGTTCAAATCTAGCCTCAGATACTTACTACTAGGTGACCTCAGTTTCCTCATCTGTAAAATGGCCTGAGGATGAAATGGCAAACCACTCTGGGATTTTTGCCAAGAAAACCCCAAATGGGGTCATGAAGAGTCAGCAAGATCGAAATGACCCAACAACATACATACTCCCAGAGAAAATGGGTCCGAGGTGCAAATCAAGGACATTCTTTACAAGATGAGGTGCCCTTCCATTTTCAGGACCTTTGTTAGATTAGTTAGCAGTCTGGAATCCATGCCACATAAAAAAAGAGTAGAAGAAATATGGAATACTTTAGCCTGAAAGAGACTTAGAAAAGATGCAATGAACTTCTTCAAATGTTTAAAAGGCTATCACATTGAAGGGGTACGTTTAATATTATGTAGCTTTAGAAGTTATAATGAGGACCAATGAGTTGAAGGAGTTAAAATCTTGCTCAATTTAAGGACAAGATTTCTAAAATTCAAAGTTACCCAAACATAGAATCATTTGCCTTTTGTGGTAGTAATCTCTCTATGACTAGGAGTGTTCAAAGAGATGATACTAAATGATAACAAACAAGTAATATTGTGAAGAGAGGAAGTTGTACTGGGTGTCCTCTAAAGTTATAATATTTAGAGCTTTAGGAAACTAGGAAACTTGGGAGTTCATCTAGGCCAGGGGTACTTAATTCTTTTATGGATCATGGAATCCATGAAAGCTATGGACTTAATCGTTGAAAAAAATACTCAGTTTCATACAAAGGTTAGTAAAAACAAAAAATATGTTTTTATTCCTATTAATGCTCATGGATCTTCTGAAATCTACCCACAGAATTTGACTTACCCCAGGTTAAGAACACCAGATATAATCCAACCACTTTGGGTAGAGAAGTAGACAAGAAATGAAAGAGAAGAAAACCAAAATTTAAAAAGGGAGCACTGTTTTTGCAAAATTATATTTCATAATAAGTACCAGAATAAAATGAATGTAAAGTGAGTAAATATAAATATTTACTAAGTGGTTAAATACACAGTGGCTTGGAAGGGAAGGCATTAGCAACTGGTAGTATGAGGAAGGGCTTCATGAAGATGTTATGTGAGCTGAATTTTATAGGGATCCTGTTGCTATATCTTCATTTTCAAAAAGAACCAGTGACATCACTGGCTGATGTCTTGACTTGTTTGTGAATTGGACCTAAGTGAAGAAGATTTGCACAAAATCATAGCCTCATTCTTTCTTTTAGAGTCACGGAAGTGAAATCAGGCGATTGTTTAGGATGTAATGAGTAACCTTGGTGACTAAGTTTTAAGCACTCCACAGTACCTGCTTTAGCCTTCATGGTCATTGGAACAAATTGTTCTTACGTGTTATGCCAGGAAAGTCTTCACATGCTTGGAGTACATACCCCCTTAACTTGCCAATAGGTTCAAGGTCTGTTGGTTACCCTCAACCTGTTTTAGGCTGTCTGTAGGATGTGACCACTGCATATACAACAGCTTCTTGGAGCCAGGCAGAAGTAGGGGGAGAGTGCATTTCAGGGATGCTGGCCAATCCTGGAACTGGAAGATGGATCTCATTTGGGAGAAACAGAAAGAAAACTGATTTGACTTTCCTAAAGAATATAGGAGAGAAAAAGTATGCAGTAGGTAATTCGTAACATAGAACTGAAAATCTGGCTCAGGGAGCCAAATGACTGTGCATCATCCATTTATTCCAAACTGGTTGTGATTATCCACCTAACCATTAGGGAGAAAATCTGAAAAAGGATTGCTTTTATCTGGCTTGGATTCAGGTTTGACATTGAAGTCTGAGTGCAAATTTAGGAGGTGAATCTGATCTCTTCCCCATGCTCTTATTTCAACAGAAAAAAAGGATGAAAACAAAGGCCATAAATCAAAAGGGCAAAGACATAATGAATAATTCAAAATCTCTTCCTAACCTTAAAATAACTGTTGACTTAGAATGTCATTCCGAAACAACCACGTAATTGTGATTGAAAATGTTCCATTATATGCTCAGTAATGTGCATTAATCTCTTTTTTTCAGTTATATACCTCAGGAACCACACTGATCATACTGATGGGTTACCCAAATTGTAGGTACAGTAACTAGGAAGAGCTAACAAGGGTCTAGGAACAATCATTGGGAAATCAAACCTATTTGAGTACTAGGAAACATCAAATTTGTGTGTGTGTGTGTGTGTGTGTGTGTGTGTGTGTGTTGAGCACTAGATGATGCATTGGGTGGAGCACTGGGCTTGCAACCATGAAAACTTATCTTCATAAGTTTACATATGGTCTCAAATATGTTTTAACTTTGGGAGTCACAACCTTATTTGCCTCAGTTTCTCCATTTGTAAAATGAGCTAGAGAAGGAAATGTCAATCCACTACAGTATCTTTGCCAAGAAAACCCCAAATGGGGTCATGAAGAGTGAACAACAATCATGCGTGTTTCTGTGGTTGTTTGTATAACAGTGACTCCTTCAACACACATACCAAGAGGAAATGGCTTCACTCCTTCCAGATACATTTCAGGGCCTGGGAAGGAAGTATGTTGACAAGCCATTTGAGGCCAGATAATGGAGATTTGAGTAAAGGGAACAGCACATGGGAGGAAGCTAAAACCACCCAAAATCCCTAGAGGAAAATCATAATAGGAAAGAACTATAGCCACATAGACTGAGGCTGTACAGGAAAAGTGTGATAAGAAATAGCTGTATCTATGTGGACCCAGACCAGAAAGCTTACCTTAATCCAATAGGAAGAGCCAGTAGCATAAGCCTCAACCTTCCTTTTTGCTGCTCGTGGTACCAAAAGGGTAAATAGAACACCACGGGAGGCCCATCAGAAGGGAGGAAATAATCCTTTTAAACCTCTCAGCTCAGATTGTGTCCTTTTTGTGTCCTTTACTATACAAATAAGACCATTGTTTGTTTCAAAATATTGCAAATGGGCCACATACTGAAGTTCCCAAATGTTGCCTGGACAAAAGGAGTAAAGGCAGATGAGCCAGAGAATTTTAGGAGGGGCCAATGACCATCCCTAAGAGCAAAATATATTTAAGTTCTCAGCTTCTCCTGCAGCTGGGATAGATGGAACAATCAAAAACTCAGTGAACATGTATTAAGTAAATGCTTGCTGTGTGCCCAGCATTGTGTTATAATTGGACATATGAAGAAAAAAAAAGCAAATATAGTCTCTTCCTTTAAGAATGTTACATACAAGTGGAGCAAAGAAATCTGTAAGAATTTACAAAGCAACTTTATGGACTTTTCATGTTGGGAGGGAGCCTCTGGCTGGAGCGTCACATCACAATTTATGTTTGGGTCACTGTTGGCTGAAAAGTCAGCTGGCTCAGGTGGCAATGAGGTGTAGTCTACTGAGGAGAATGGCTCTTAAAGAAGCAGAGTCAAATAGGATAGGGCATAAGAATCATTGTTTCTTCCATGTAACAGAAGATTGAAACTACTAGTGTTGGAAACTTGTCTCTTTGTACTGCCATTTTCAGCCATCCCTGACTTGGCTGCAGCTCTTGCTATCCATTATGCCTACCATGGTTCTGAATGTCAGCAACCAGTTTTCCATCATCTACCACTGGTATCAACTTTTGTCAATAACAGTGATTAGAGTTCAAGAAGAATTTTTCATGAATGCTCATGAAATGTCTATGGTTTGGGCACTCAAGGACATTGAAAACCTGTATTTATAGTTCTAACTTTACTACTGCATGACTAGGGACAAGTTCCCTCCCCCACCTCAGCCTCAGTTTCCTAAAAAGGAATAGAAAATCCAGCTACAGACTTTTATCCCATTTCTTTATATCACTTATTTGTCAATGTCATATGAGTTCTTCAGAGAGAAAATCTGGAAAAAGATTGATTTTATCTCCTCCCTGGATTTTTTTTTTCTGCTTTAAACTTTGAAATATGAAATCTGTGATTGTCATATGCAGCATTAACCAGAATTGTGCCATACGGAGTTTTTGATGTGTGACTTCTTTGTTTATGAGTTTAGAATTATTTTTATAGAGAAATTTGGAGAAATAAAGAATCTGTCATTGGGATAGATAGTCCAAGAGCTAATCCAGCTTTTCAGTATTGATGTATTTGCTCTCAAATACTCATGGATCAATTATCTCAATTTGGAAGAGCCCTCTAGTGAAGATCACAACTCATGTATGTCTGCATAGTTGCTGGAGGCCTTTCTCAGTTTCTTCTGACAATACCAAAAAAGCATTCTGACTGTCTGGCTGAAAACCTTCATCTTTGTCCAATAACTGGCAAGTCTTTTATCCTTTCACATATTTGAGGACATATTCTATTCCTACTCTTCTTCTGTGTTCCTCGTGAGTTTTTGATGCATCCTACTTTTATCTACCATGTGTCTCTTCATTGCCTTCTACAGGATGCTCATTTTAAATTCTTGGCAGAGCAAGCTTCAATATAGAACTCTTCTTCCCACTAAAACTTAGACCCTACCTCTGGGACCTTGGGCTCTGATAAGTGAATTCTCACCTTCTCTTTCCCAGAAACAGTCTACCACACCAGTTCTTAGCCATTTGCAAATAAACCTTGCCAGCTTATATCATCTCCTCTCCTCCTCATCCCCTTTCCAACATAGCTAGCCTTACTTATTCTCCTATAATTGAACTTAAAACAATTGTTGAAGAGGGACTGTCTTGCTGGTTCTGCCTAACACATAGTAAGAGCTTAATAAATGCTTTTTTAAATTCATTCATTCATTCAAGGAATAAATCATTCGTTCATGATTTTGATGAATAAATGGAATGAGCCTTTAATGTGGCATTTTGTTTACTCATTCAGATGCATTTTCATAGTCACATACAACTAGATCTTGTATTTTCTAGCCAATCACAAAATGGTAAAAAAAAAAAAAAAGTGATCCATTGTTAACTATGATTTGTAAAAGACACTCGTTTCTTACCAATGATCTCATTAGGGATTTCCTGATTTTTTTACAGATGACTCCCATACAGATCTTGTATACATGAGAAGGTAGTCTCATTGGTCAATAGTTAATGTTTTCTCAATAATTTTAGAGAAAATTAAACGATCCAAAACTTTCTTCAGGATTTTGGTATCTTTTCCTTCTTGAGCTATCTTATGTATTGATTCCTTGGCTTCCTCACCTTTGTATCTTTTCTACATATACTTGACCTTTTCTAATTGTTTTCCCATATTTGTGCTTCTTGCTGTCCTTTCTACCACCTCTCCAAGCATACATGTGGAACTGTGATGTTAGGATCCTTGTTCTACTAGACTTGATGGTAAAAACAGCCATTCTCTTAATCTTTACAGATCTTTTCCATTTTTCCTCTATTATTTGTTGTCCTTTCATTTTCATCCTCAAATGCCCTTGGTATGACTTTGCTTAGCTTCATCTCTTCCAATATTTCTTTAAACTAGTTTTACCCTCCACTGCCTCTCTCTGCTTTATGAGACTGTACTGTTCATAATCATCCATCATCCCTCTTAAAATTCTACAAATGACTTTATCTTCTAAACCAATGTTGCAATGATGTTTGTATGCAACAAATCACACAATTCATGATGTGTTTATATTTGGGGGGGGAATGTAGTTTTAATTTCCTCAATATTGTCTAATTTAAAGTGTATGCTGAAAAACGATTAAATGTAATCCAGTTTGGATTTATAACAAAAAAATAAAATAAGAAGGTTGAATTAGATCAAAGCTTCTTAACCTGGCGTTTGTGAATCTGCTTTTTAAAAAATATTTTGATGACTATATTTTATACACAGTAATTGCTTTTCTTTGTAATCAAATGTATTTTATTATATGCATTTAAAAATATTCTGAGAAAGAACCCATTGACATCTCCAGACACTGCTAGAAGAATCTATGACAAAAAAAAAGCTTAAGACTGTCTAGACTAGCTGATCTTTAAGTTATGCTAGTCAGAAGAGTCTAAAAAAAATTCTAGAAGTTAAATCTGTTTCAGCTTTTATCTATGGAAGTGTTGTATCTGTCTCATCAATGTATTATGGAGCCTCAGAGTGTATACCTCACTGGTTTCAAGCTTTCTAAGATAAGTAGATCAATGAAATATATATTGATGAAATGAAATAATAATGAAATAATAATGATGATGATAAGAATAATAGTTAGCATTTGTATAGTACTTTATAAATTGTCTCAGTTGGTCCTCACAATCCCGGGAGGCAGATGTTATTATTATTTTCATTTTACAAAAGAGGAAAATGATGTGGGAAAAAGGTTAAATGACTTGCTCAGAGTCAAACAACTTGTCTGAGACCATACTTGAACTCAAAAAAAAAAAA
>JAJPUD010032676.1:0-11787 GCA_023553655.1 Myrmecobius fasciatus
AGCTGTGCACTGGTGTCTGAGTGCTGGGAGCTGCTTGATCCCCTGCTTCTCTAAAACTGACCTCAGGAGTTCTTTCAAAGTAGATATTTGATAGAGGTGCGTTGTAGTCCAAGTGTTTGGTGGAGCCCTCACTCCAGAACCAATTTGGAGGCTCAGTTTGTCTGGGTCTGAGGGAAGGTCTCAGGAGCTCACAGAGGACGCTGTCTACAATTCGCCATCTTGGCTCTGCCTCCCTGAATTCTTGAATGTAAAAATGTATTCCCAGTTTTTTTACTTCCTTTCTAATCATGTCTGCATTAGTTTTCTTTGTACCAAAACTTTTTAACCTTAAAATAATCAAAATTATCTATTTCGTGTTCAATAATTATCTCCAGGTCTTTGGTCAAAAATTCTTTCCTTCTACACAGATCTAAGAGGTAAATTACCCTAAGTCACTTTAATTTGTTTATAATTTCTATCCCTCTTTATGTCTGTATTATGAGAACATTTCAATCTTATCATGGTAAAGATGTTAGGTGTGGGTCAATGCAAAGTTTCTGCCATACTAGATTCTAATTTTCCAAGCAGTTTTTGTCAATAAATTCTTATTCCCAAAACTGGGATATTTAGTTTTGTCAAACATTAGATTACTGTAGTCATTGACTATTTTGTCCTGTGAACATAACTTATTCCACTGATCAATTACTCTGTTTCTTAGCCAGTACCAAATGGTTTTGATTACTGCTACTTTATACTATACTTTTAGATCTGGTACAGCTAGACAACCTTCATTTGCATTTTTCATTAATTCCCTTGAAATTCTTTTTTTTTAAATTAATTTATTTATTTTTTTCCCTTTTTTGTTTTTTTTTCCCCTGGAAATCCTAAACTTTTCCTCCTCCAAATAAAACTTGGTTATTTCTAGATCTGCAAAATAAATTCTTGGGATTTTGATTGGTATGGCACTAAATAAGTAGATTAACTTAGGTAGTATTATCATTTTCATTATATTTTCTGAGCCTACCCATGAGCACTTGATATTTTTCCAATTGATTATTTCTGACTTTATTTATGTGGAAAGTGTTTCTGACTTTGCCTTGGCAGATAGATTCCCAAATATTTTATACTATCGACAGTTATTTTGAATGGAATTTCTTTTTGTATCTCTTGCTGCTAAATTTTGTTGGTAATATATTAAAGTGCTGATGATTCATGTGTATTTATTTTGCATCCCACAACTTTGCTGAAGTTGTGAATTTTTTCTAGTTGTTTTTCATGTGAGTTTCTGGGGTTAACAAAGAATGCCATCATATCATGTACAAAGTGCGATAATTTGGTTTCCTCATGACTTACTCTAATTCCTTTGATCTCTATTTCTTGTCTTATTGCCAAAGCTAACATTTCTAATACAATATTGAATAGTAATGGTGATAGTGGGCAACCTTGTTTCACTGTTGATCTTATTGGGCATGTTTCTAATTTATTCCCTGTATATATGATGCTTGCTGATGGTTTTAAACAAATGCTGCTGATCATATGAAGGAAAACTTTATCCCTATATTCTCTAGTATTTTTAATAGAAATGGATGTTGGATTTTATCAGATGCTTTTTCTGCATCTATTGAGATAATCATATGATTTTTGTTAGTTTGTTTATTGATATAGTGAATTATATTAAGAGTTTTCCTAATGTGAACCAGCCCTGAATTCCTGGAAAAATCCTACTTGGTCATAGTGTATTATCCTGGAGAGAACTTTCCATCTCTAGTTTCTTTTTTAGATTATGACAGTAAATTCAAATTATACCTGCACTCTCTGTATGGCCATTACAAAAATATAGTTCTCAAGAGTTCTTTTCTTTTTAACTTTTTATGTTTCTCTTGAGTTCTATATTTGGAAGTTAAATTTTTTGTTCACCTCTGGTCTTTTCATCCAAAATAAGTGAAATTCACCTGTTTCATTGAATGTCTATAACCTTCCCTCAAAATAAAAATGCTCACTTTAGTAGGGTAGTTTATTCTTGGCTGCATTCCAAATTCCTTTGCCTTTCAAAATATCCAATTCCAGGCTCACCATTCCTTTAGGGTGGAAGCTGTTAAGTCCTGTGTAATCCTTATTGTGACTCCTCAGTATTAGAATTTTTTCTTTCTGTTGCTTGCAATATTTTTTGTTTGGACCAATAGTTCTGAAATTTAGCCATGATTTTCCCTGAAGTTTTTATTTTGGGATCTCTTTTGCGAGGTGATTTGTGAATTCTTTCATTGACTATTTCCCCTTCTGATTCTAGGACATCAGGGCAGTTTTCTTTAATGATTTTCTGAAAGATAATGTCTAGGGTCTTTTTTTTTTTTTTTTTTTTCTTCAAGGATTTCAAGAAGTCCAATAATCCTTAGATTGTCTCTCCTGGATATATTTTTCAGGTCGGTTGTTTTCCAAGTAGGTATTTTATATTTTCTTCTCTTTTTTCATTTTTTAAAGTTTTGCTTGACTTATTCCTGATGTCTCATTGAGTCATTCATTTCCATTGGTTCAGTGCTAGTTGAATTTTTAATTGAGTTACTTTATTCCATGGATTTTTTTTTTCATTTGACAAATTCTCTTTTTCAGGGAGTTGTTTTCTTTTTCCATTTTGTCAAATCTATTTTTAAGGACTTATATGCTTTTTCCATTTCACTAAATCTATTTTGTTTACAATTTTCTTCAGAAAATTCCTGAGTTTCCTTTTCCAAATCCTATTGCAAAGTTTTAATTTCCTTTCCCCATTTTTCTCCTAGCACTCTTTTAGGATCCTTTTTAATTTCTTTTAAGAGAGACTTGTGAGATGGGAACCAATTCTTATCACCTTTTGGGGCTTCATTTGGAAGTGATTGAAGGGTTTGAAATCTGTTCTCTTTCACCATAAAAACTATCTATGTTCAGAGCTCTTTTTGGTTTTGCTCTTTTTTTAAAAAGTTGAAATGTGCATTTAGGGCAAGAGAGGGATTGTACAAGCTTCCTCTATGAGCAACTGATCTACTGGCTTCCAACCAGGGCACACCTGCCAACATTGCAGTAGATTCCTCCAGGTAGATTCTCCAGTGCAGGAAGCCCACAGAGTTTCAGGAGTGTGCACTGCTTGCACTCAGTATCTGTGATCAGCCTACTTGTGCTTGGCTTGCTTCCCCCTGGGCCAATTAAAATAGACCTTTTCTGAATATCTTCAAAATTATCTTCCATTGGAATTTGTTACACTTCCAAAACTCATGGATTCTGTCAATCCAAAACTAATTCATAGTCTGGATTTGCTATTGGTGAGAGGAATTTGTGAAGAGCTCAAAAAAAGACGTATGTCCTCTCCATCATCTTGGCTCTGCTCCCAAAAGTTGCAATTCTAATATCAGACAAAGAAAAGGCAAAACTAGAGATAATTAAATGAGAATAAAGAAGGAAACTGCATTTTCTAAATGGTACCACAGAAAATGAAGCCATAACAATTCCTTTTTAAAAGCCTCTTTATTTTCAAAATATATACAAACATAGTTTTCAATATTCATCCTCACAAAACTAATTGTTCCAATTTTTTTCTCCTTCCCTTTGCCCTCCCTTTTCTGAAATATGTTAAACATGTGCAATTATTTTATACATATTTGCACAATTATCATGCTGCACAAAGAAATTAAGTTAAATGTGTAAAAATGTTAAAGAAGATGAAATTCAAGCAAACAACAACAACAAAAAAAAAAACATGAAAATATTATTCTGTGATCCACAGTCAGTTCCCACAGTTCCTCTCTCTAGGTGCAGATGGCTTTCTCCATCATAAGACCTTTGGAACTGGCCTGAATTACTTTGCTGTTAAAAAAAAAAAGAAAGCTACATCCATCAGAAGTGATCATCACGGGGCAGCTAGGCCTGAGTTCAAATCTGGTCTCAGACACATAACAGCTGTGGGACCCTGGGCAAGTCACTTAACCTCAATTGCCTCAGCAAAAAGCAAAAAAAAAAAAGTGATCATCACACAATCTTCTTGTTGTTGTATATAATGTTCTCTTGGTTCTGCTACTTCACTCAGCATCAGTTCATTTAAGTCTCCCTAGATATCTCTAAAATCATCCTGCTGATCATTTCTTATACAACAATAATGTTCCATAGCATTCATAAATCATAACTTATTCAGGCACTCTCCAACTGATATGCATCTTTTCAGCTTTCAGTTCCTTGCCAGGACAAAAAGGGCTGCTACAAATTTTTTTTGCACATGTGCATCTTTTTCACTTTTTAAAAATATCTTTGGGATACAGAACCAGTAGAGATACTGCTGCATCAAAGGATATGCACATTTTGATCATCCTTTGGGCATAGCTACTTATTGTTGTCCAGAATAGCTGGATCAGTTCACAACTCTACTAACAAAATATTAGTGAGCCAATTTTCCCAAATCCCCTCAAACATTCATCATTATTTTTTCCTCTTATCTTAGCCAATTTGAGAGATTGCTCGGAATTGTCTTAATTTGAATTTCTCTTATCAATAGTGATATAGAACATATTTTCATATGGCTACAAATAATTTTAATTTCTTCATCTGAGAATTATGTGTTTATATACTTTAACCATTTGTCAATGAGGGAATGGCATAACTTCTTTCTTTCTTTCTTTCTTTCTTTCTTTCTTTCTTTCTTTCTTTCTTTCTTTCTTTCTTTTGCTTTTTGCTGAGGCAATTGAGGTTAAGTGACTTGCCCAGGGTCACACAGCTAGGGAATGTTAAGTGTCTGAGACCAGATTTGAACTCAGGTCCTCCTCACTTCAGGCCTGGTGCTCTATCCACTGTGCCACCTAGGTGCCCCATGGAATAAATTCTTATGGTTTTAAGTCATTTCTCTATATATTTTAGAAAGATCCTTTATCAGAATGCTTGGTGGAAAAATTTTTTCACAGTTAACTGCTTCCTTTCTATTTTTGTCTTCATTGGTTTTTAAAAAAAATTTAGCTTAATATAATCAAAATTATCCATTTTGCATTCCATAATGTAATTTAGTTCCTTGGCCACAAATTACATCCTTCTTCACAAATCATAGAAGTAAATTATTTTATGTTCTTCTAATTTGCTTATAATTTTGCTTCCCTCTTTAATGTCTAAAGCATGAAGCCATTTAAATCTTATCTTGGTATAGGGCATTAAGTGAGGGTCAATGCCTAGTTTTTGCCATATTAATTTCCAATTTTCTCAGCAATTTTTGTCAAATATTGAATTCTTTTCCCAAAACCTGGGGTCTTTAGGTTCATCTAACTTTGGATTACTATATTCATTGGTTATTGTGTTTTGTGAACCTAACCTATTCCATTGATCAACTACTCTATTTCTGAGCTAATACCAAATGATTTTGATGACTACTGCTTTATAATACAGTTTCCAGTCTGGCACAGCTAGGTCACATTCATTTGCATTTTTTCATTAATTTTCTTCAAATCTTGACCTTTATTCTTTCAGATGAACTTTGCTATTTTTTTATTTCTATACAATTATTTCTTGTGAGTTTAGTATGCTACTGAAAAAGTAGATTAAGTAGAATCGTCATTTTTATTTTATTAGCTCAGTCTACTTGATAATCTTTGTTGATTAGATCTGACTTTGTGTAAAAGTGTTTTCTAATCATGTTCATAGAGTTCCTGACTTTGTCTTGACAGATAGATTCTCATGTATTTTATGTTATCTAAGTTATTTTCAATGGAATTTCTCTTTGTATCGCTTGCAGCTGGACATTGTTGGTAACATAGAAATTCAGATGATTTATGTGGATTTAGTTTGCATCCTATAACTTTGCTAGAGTTGTGAATTATTTCTAGTTTTTAGTTGATTCTCTAGCATTCTCTAAATGCTTCATCATATCATTTGCAAAGAGTGATAATTTGGTTTCCTCTTTATATGCTCTAAATGCTTTAATTCTTTTTTCTTCTTTTATTGTAAAGCTAATATTTATAATACACTATTGAATAATAAGGTATTAGTGGGCAACCTTTTCTCATCCCTGATCTTATTGGGAGTGGAAGTTTATCCCCTTTATATATGATGTGTGCTAATGGTATTAAATAGATGCTATTGATTATTTTAAGGAAAACTCCATTTACTCCTAAACTCTATAATGTTTTTAATAGGAATAGGTGTAGGATTTTGTTAAATGCTTTTACTGCATCTATTGAGATAATCATACAATTTCTGTTAGTTTGATTATCTACATAGTCAATAAAGCTAATAGTTGTCCAAATATTGAACCAGCCCTGAATTTGTGGAACAAATCCTACTTGATCATAGTATAGTATGCTGGGGATAACTTGCTTCAATTGTATTGCTAATATTTTGTTTAAAATTGTTACATCATACAGAAAAATGTCAGTGGGGACTGAGTGTGGATCACAAATAGTATTTTCAATTTGTTGTTGTTTGCTTACATTTTGTTTTCTTTTTCAATTGTTTCCCCTTTTTGATCTGATTTTTCTTGGGTAGCCAAGATAATTGTGGAAATAAGTATCGAAGAATTGCATATGTTTAGCAAATATTGCATTATTTCCTATCTTGGGGAGAGAGTGGGGGCAAAGGAAGGAGAAAATAATTTTTAAAATCTAAGGTTTTGCCAGGGTGAATGTTGAAAACTATGCATGTTTTTTTCAAAAATAAAAAAGTTTTATTAAAAATCAGATTTTTGCATCAATGTTCATTAAAAAAATGTTCTATAATTTTCCTTGTCTGTTTTAACCCTATCTGGTTTACCATTAGCACCATATATGTGTCATAAAAGGAAGTTCACAAGACTTTTTCTTTCCTTATTTTACAAACAGTTTGTATATTATTGGAATTAATTGCTCTTTAAATGTTTGGTAAAATTTACTTTTAATTCCATCTAGTGGTGGAGATTTTTTCCTAGGGAGGTAATTAATAGCTTGTTCAATTTCTTTTCTAAAATGGGAATATTTAAGCAATCTCTCTCCTCCTCTATTAACCTGGGCAATCTCTATTTTTGCAAGCATTCTTCAATTTCATTTAAATTATCAGATTTATTGGCATACAGTTGAGCAAAATGATTCCTAATTATTGCTGTAATTTCCTCTTCATTGATGAAGATTTTTGATACTACCACTTTGATTTTCTTTTTTTCTAAATTAACTATATTTAGCTAAATTAAATAAATACTTATCTATTTTGTTGGATTTTTTCATAAAATCAACTATTAGCTTTATTAGTTCAATAGTTTTCTTACTTTCAGTTTTATTAATCACGCTTTATATTTTCAGATTTTCAAATTTGATATTTATTTGAGATTTGTTAATTTGTTCTTTTTTTCTATTTTTTTTAGTTTCATGCCCAATTCATTTATCTTCTCTTTCTCTATTTTATGTAAGTAATCATCTAGACATATAAGATTTTTCCTAAAAACTGTTTTCGCTTCATCCCATAAATTTTGGTATGTTGTCTCATTATTGTCATTCTCTTAGATGAAAATAACAACAGTGTCTCTATGATTTCTTGTTTCACACAGTGATTTCATGCAGTGGAAATTGTTAATTTCCAATTAATATTTGACCTCTTTTCCCCTGATTCCTTATTATATGAAATGTTTATTGATTTATTATCTGAAAAAAGATGTATTTACTCTTTTTGCCTTTCTGCATTTGAGTTTTAGGTTTTTGTGCCTTAATACATAGTTACTTTTTCCATGTACCTCCAAGAAAAAGTATATTCCTTTCTGTCTCGTTTCAATTTTTTCCAAAGGTGTATTATACCTAATTTTTGTAGAATTCTATTTACTTCCTTAACTTCTTTATTTTTCTTTTTTGTACTTTGTGATTTGATTTAACTAGTTCTGATAGAGCAAATTTGAAGTCCCTCACTAGAATAATATTGCTGTTTATTTCTCCTTGCAGTTCTATAAAATTCTTTAGGAATTTGGATGCTATACCACATGGTGCATATATGTTTAGTGTTGATGTTACTTCATTCTATGGTACCCTTTAGCAAAATCTAGTTTCTTTCCTTATCTCCTTTAATTAGATCTTTTTTTTGTTTTTGCTTTTTCTGAGATCTAGATTGCTATCCTTGTTTTTTTTTTTTTTTACTTCCGCTAAAGCATAATAGATTCTGTTCCAATCATTTACTTTTACTCCATGCGTGTCACTCTACTTTAAATATGTTTCTTGTAAATAACATATTGTAGGATTCAGGCTTTTTTATCTACTTTCATTTTATGGGGGAATTCTTTCCATTCACATTCACAGATAAAATTATTAATTCTATATTTCCTGAAATGTTATTTTGTTCTTACATTTTTCTCTATCCCCCTTTCCCTCCTCATCAGTGTTTTACTTCTGACCACCAACTCCCTCAAACAGCCTTCTCCTTTTATAGTCCCTCCCCCTTTATTATCTCTTTCTCTTTTGGTTCTCCCTTCTATTATCTCCCCCTTTTCATTCCCCTTTCTCCTCCTACTTCTCTACAGGATGAGACAAGTTTCTATATGAAAATAAATATATATGATAGTCTTTCTTTGTGCCAAAACAGATAAGATTAAGATTGACACAATGCTCCTCACTCTCCCTTCTTTTCTTCAACTACAATATGTCTTTTTTTTGCATCTTAATGTGATGTAATTTACCCTATTTACTTCCCCTTTTTTCTTCTACCAATACAATCTTTTTTTCTACCTGTACTTTCCTTTTTATATCACCAAAGTCCAATTATACCTATAGCTTCTAAGCATAGCCCTAACAAAGATATGTCTCAAGAGTTAAACATGTCATCTAATATATAGGCATGTAAACATTTGAACTCTCAAAACCATAGTTATTTTCTTCCCTTTTCTTTACCTTTTTACACTTCTCAGTTTTTGTGTATTCGAAGATAAAATTTTCTGGTCAACTCTGGTCTTTTCATCAAAAGTAATAAAAGATTCCCTATTTCACTGAATCACCATCTTTTCCCCTGAGAGATAATGTTTAATTTTCCGGCATAGTTGATTCTTGGCTGATGTCTAATTTCCTTTGCTCTCTGAAATAATCATATTACAGGCTCTTCCATCCTTTAAAGTGGAAACTGCTGGATAATCTTTATTGTGGCTCCTCAATATTTGAATTGTTTCCTTTTGGCTACTGGCAATATTTTCTCCTTGATCTGATAATAATGAAATTTAACTATGATATTCCTTGGAATTTTCATTTTGGGGTCACTTTCAGAAGGTGATCAGTGGATTCTCTCAATGACTATCTTATCCTCTGGTTCTAGGACATCAAGATAGTTTTCCTTTATGATTTCTTGAAAAGATGTCATGTAAGCACTTTTTTCACCATAATTTTCTTAGATTTTCTTTCCTGGTCCTATTTTCCATGTCAGTTGTTTTTCTGATGTGGTATTTTACATTTTGGTTTTCTTTTTTTTCCATTTTTTGGTTTTGTTTGATTGGTTCTTGATGTCTCATTGAGTCATTTGCTTCCATTTGTTCAATTCCAATTTTTAGCAAATGATTTTCTTCAGTTAGATTTTTTATATCTTTTTTGCATTTGGCCAATTGAACTTTTAAATGAGTTGTTTTGTTCATTGGATTTTTTCCACTTCAGAAATTCTGCTTTTCAAGTCGTTTTCTTTTTCTATTTCAACAAAACACTTTCTTAAGATATGATTTCCTTCAATTTCTGTGTTTTCTTTTCCAGAGTACTCATTTTCTTTTCCCATTTTTCTTCTCTCTTTTAAGATTCTTCTAAAATTCTTCCAAGAAAGCCTTTTGAGATGGAGACCAATTTATGTTAGCCTTGGTTTTGCCTTTAGTGTCCTCAGGGTTTGAGTTCTGTTCCTCTGTCTCCATATATAGCATTAATTTTCTACATGATCAACAGAGCCCAACAACAAGAGATAGAAAGAGAAATGACATTTACAATAACTGTAGACAACACAAAATACTTCGAAGTCTACCTGCTAGGACAAACCCAGGAATTATATGAACACAATTACAAAACACTTTTTTACACAAATAAAGTTAGATCTAAACACTTGAAAAAATATCAAACGCTTATGAGTAGGCTAAACCAATATAATAAAAATGACAGTTCTGCCTAAAATGAGTTATTTATTCAATGCTAAACCAATCAAACTACCAAAAATTATTTCATAGATAGAGAAAAAAATAATCAAATTCATTTCAAAGGGCAAGAATATCAAGAGAATTTGGGGTGGGGGTGGGGGTGGGGGAATACAATAAAAGCTGATGTAGCAATACTAGATCTCAAAGCAGACTATAAAGCAGTTATCATCAAAAATACCTCATACTAGTTCTGAAATATAGTGTTGGATCAGTGGAATAGATTTGATAGATAAGAAACAGTAGTCAACGAGCAGAATAAACTAATGTTTAAAAAAACAAAGATAGGGGCAGCTAGGTGGCACAGTGGATAGCAAGCCAGCCCTGAAGTCAGGAGGATACCAGTTCAAATCTGGCCTGAGACACTTAACACTTACTAGCTTTTTGACCCTGGGCAATTCACAACCCCACTTGCCTCATAAAAAAAGCCAAAGACCTCAGCTTTGCCACTAAAAATTCACTATTAGACAAAAACTTCTTGGAAAACTGGAAAAACAATAGAACACAAACAAGGGATAAACCAACATCTCACACACTATACCAAAAGCAGGAGAAAAATTAGACATAAAGAAAATAAGCAAATTAGAAGAACAAGAAAGAGGAAAGAGACTAACTGCCATATCTATATTTTACATGAAGTGAAGAATGCATGTCCTAACAAAAGATAGTGAACATCGT
This sequence comes from Myrmecobius fasciatus, assembly GCA_023553655.1. NCBI lineage: Eukaryota > Metazoa > Chordata > Mammalia > Dasyuromorphia > Myrmecobiidae > Myrmecobius > Myrmecobius fasciatus. Next base: position 10,760 of record JAJPUD010032676.1, read on the forward strand.
AAAATGTAAAAGACATAATTTTGATTATACTAAATTAAAAAACCTTTGAAAAAGCAAAACCAATGCACCCAAAGAAATGTTCTCAGTCATCTTCTGTTAGAGAAATAAAAATTAAAACAACTCTCAGGCACCACCTCACAGCCAACAAAATGATTAATTTCAGAAAAAAATGGAAATGATAAATATTGAAGAAGATGTGGCAAAATTGGAATACTAATGAATTGTAGGTGAAACCATAAAATAATGCAATCATTCTGGAGAGCAATTTAGAACTATACCCAAAGGGCAATCATACCTTTTGATCCAGCAATACCAATGTTAATTTTGTATCCCAATAAGATCATTAAAAAGAGCAAAGGACCTACACTAGGAAAAAAATCATATCAGTTCTTTTCATGATGGCAAACTATTAGAAACTGAGATTATCTTTGGAAAAAATGAATAGGGATAAAAAGAAATATAAGTCTTTTTCTTTTTTTAATAAAGCTTTTTATTTACAAAACTTATGAGTGATTTTTCTACATTGACCTTTGCAAAAACTTTTTTTCCCAAGCTTTTCCCCTCCTTCCCCCCACGCCCCACCCCTAGATGACAGGTTATCTAATACATGCTAAATAGGATAAATTATATGACAAATACAATCCATGTATACATATCTATACAGTTATCTTACTGCACAAGAAACATCAGATCTAGAAAGAGAAGAACAAAAAAAAAAAAAAAAACAACCTAAGAAGGAAAACAAAATGCATTGAAATATTCACAGAAAGCGTTAAAATGCTGTGTTGTGGTCCGCACTCAGTTCCCACAGGCCTCTCTCTGGATGTATATGACTATCTTCATCGCAGCACAACTGGTTTGAATCACATCATTGTTGAAGAGAACCATGTCCATCAAAATTGATCATCATATAGTCTTGTTGCTGTGTATAATGTCCTCCTGGTTCTGCTGATTTCACTCACCATCAGTTTATGCAAGTCTCTTCAATCCTCTCTGAAATCCTCCTGTTGGTCATTTCTTACAGAACA
>JAJPUD010032678.1:0-11786 GCA_023553655.1 Myrmecobius fasciatus
GCCCTGGGGAGGGAGAGGTGGGGGAGCAGAGGGAGAGCAAGCAGAGGGACACAAAAGCCCTAAGAGCTGGGGGAGGGGTACTGTCAAGTCAGAACTCCAGATTTTGAGCTGGAGAACCTCAGAATGAGAACGGGACTTGCTCAAAGTCATGCAAAATTCAGAAAGGTCAAAGCTGTGGTTTGGAGCCTGAACTCCGACCCCAAATCTATGGCTGTTCCCATGATTCTCTAGTTGTTGCTTGGGGTCAGAGCACGAGCCAGGGCCGGAGACAAGGCTAGAACCCGGGGCAGCTCACTGGAGAGATGAAGGAAGACGGGAAGGGGTTAAGACAAAGCTCAGGGCATCAAGCACTGGCTGCCACTGTCAGGGATGCTTCGAGATCAGGGCCCGAGCAGCCCCAGAAGTGTGTGGGCATTGGCAGGGAGTGGGATCGGGGTGGGGGCCAGGGCTGGAGTGAGGGTCAAGGTCAAGGCTGAAAGGTCTCTTACTGGAAGGGGTTGGCCCCGTCACCCCGGTGCACAGCCTGCAGTGCCTTGTGGTAAACCCTGAGAGAGATGGTGACTGCCAGCACGGCCAGGGCTATGTGGGAGGCCACGGAGACAATGCTGAAGTGGAGGAGGCAGAGCAGGGAGACCATAATGCCCGTGAAGACCACACCTGACGTCCGTGTGTCCCGCCAATACAGTAGTTCTGCCACTGTGGAGACAGGAGGTGAGAGGGGGGCTCAGAAAGGACCTCTGGGTGCCCAACCCCCTCCTGATTCACCCTTCTTAGCACAGAGACCCAATGTGGCGAGATACAGTATCAAAGAACATCAGATCTGGGAGGATTCAGATAGTATCTGGTCCCACCCCCATTATTCACAACTGCCATGGTGGGTAAACTGAGGCCCGGGGAAGGGAACTGACACACTTTAGGTTCCATCTTGTAACCACTAACTAGAATGACCAACAATGACTTACTTGGTAAACTGAAAAGAAGGAGGGAAGTTGTAATAATAATAGCTGACACTGATAAAGCATTTCAAGGTTTATGAGGTGCTGTGGAAATGAAATCACATTTGATCCTTGTGACAATCCTGGGAAGTAGGGACTGTTATAGATCACAAAGGAGAGAACGAAAAGGAACCCTAAATACATCGAGTTCACTCCCAAGGCTCATTTTACCAACAAAGAAACTAAGGCCATGGGGTGAAGGTCACACAGAGGCCTCAAATTTAGCTCTTCTGACTCCCAGCCCAGGGCTCCTGACCTTCCACACAGCTCCCTCTCTCTTCACCATTCAATCCCAAGACCAGGCCCTCCGATTTAAGGTCTAAAGAGGATCAAATTCTGACTCGAGCACCCTTTCCCCTGTTTCTATTGACTCTGCCCAAGTCCCAGATAGAGTATCCTACAGTGCTGGCTCTTGCCCAGAGCTCCTGACAGCAGCCTGCCCCTTCCCAAGCCCCATGCCCATCTGGGCACAAGCACACCAGTCCTTCTGCTGTAGGTTACTTCCTCTCTATTCCAGGGATGTGATCTCTCCTCAGACCTTCTGGAACCCCCTCACTGAGACCCCACTTATTTCACTACAAAGGAGCTCACCCATAGACAAGGGAAGCAGCCATCCAAGTGCCCTATCCACAATCCTGTTTCCCTCCTCAGACCCAGAACTCCCAAAGTTGAACCATAGAAGAGGGAATGATAGAACCTTAGAACACAGAACAGACAGTATTGGAGCTGAAAAAACCCTTGGAACACAAGATATTGAAGAGCAGGGTAGCGAGAGACCTTAGAACAGAGGATTGCAGAGTTGGAAGAGGTCTCAGAATATAGAATGGCAGAACTAGAAGGAAGCTTGGAACAGATCATCCCAGCTGAAAGGGGTCCCAGAACACAAATTGTCAGAGGCGGGAAGGACCTTCCAGACCATGCATGACCAATTCCCCAAATTTTGCAGATGAGGAAACAGGGGAAACTGAGCCAGGATCGGACATGGAGTGGGGGCGGGGAGAGTAGCCTCCAAGTCTGTTAAATCCCGTGGCTGGTGTGAAGGGAGGACAGTGGGGTGGGGTGGGGGGGAGAGGCTGGGTCGCCAGAGGTGGGGACTAAGTTTAGGCTGGACTCTGGGGAGCGGTAGAGGGGAGCTGGTGTCTGATTCCCGCAGCTGTCAGACCTCCCTCCCCGCTGAGTGACAGCCCCATCTGTCACACTGGCAGGGAATGGAGCTTCTCGGAGAAGGGAGAGGGGCCCAGGAACCCCCTGATCCGAAAGGCCCTGGTGAGGGGCTTGAGAAGAGATTTCCCCCCTTCCCATCCTCTTCTTAGATAGGGGTCTCCCCCAGGGGCTTAGTGGACCCTCCCTCCCCCTTACGGCCCACCGGACAATGGGGCTTAGGGAGACCAGAGCCTGACCCCTCCCCTCCTTTGGGGAGGAGCTTTCCTATGGAGAAACTGAGGTACAGAGAGGGGCAAGGGCCCATCCAAGCTCACACAGCAGACCATGCTCCCCTCCACACCCCCACCCATCCCCACCTTTGCTGCCTCCCATCTCGGCGGCCGGGGGTCAGGGCGGAGCAGCAGCGGTCCGAGGGGTATGGAGCTCCAAGAAACAAGGGGGGAGGGTCGGAGGGGAAAGGGAGGGAGCGAGGGAGGGGGTAAGGCAGGGGGCGGGACTCTCTGAAATCGACCAATAGCTGCGCCTGGGGGCCCCCTAGTGGAGACCAGGAAAAAGCCAAGGATGAGACAGCTGGGGGGGGGCAGGGTCTTGTCAATAGAGCCCCCGGGATCCCTTAGGTGGGAGGAGAGCGGCAAGAGGAGCCCATAGAAGGCAAGGGGGTGAAGTTACTCAAGGAGGCGGGGATCTTCTTTAAATTAGCCAGTGGGGACGATTCGAGATCTCAGGGCGAGCCAATGAAATGGGAAGAGGGACGAAGATTTGGAAGGCGGGACTATTTAGGAAATAAAAAGAGACCTGCCGATGGGGGGAGGGGAGGGGAGAAACAGGGCCGAGCGAGGGCTCCGGCGGAGGCGGAGAAAGGCACGGAGGGGGCGTGGCCTCGCCGCATTAGCCAATGGAGCTGGCCCGGGGAAGGGCTGGCAGAAAAGGGAAGGTTTTAAGGGGAAAAGTCTGAGCAGAGCCTCAGATTGAGGGGAGAAAGTAGGAAGTAAAAGGAATGAGAAAGAACAGGATGGATGGGTCCTAATTATGGCCAGCCAGGGGATGACGGCCCAGAGATACGGAACGGGTGTGGTCTATTTATAATCAGCCAATAGGGATGCTTTGGATCGCCCAATCAGAGTGGCAAAAGAACAGGGAGAGGCGGGATTTGATCCTATTTCGCCAATGGTGCTCGGGAGCCCCCTGGCGGGGAAGGAAGGAAAGACTTAGGAGAGTTGGGGGGAAAGGGGAGAAGAGGACAAGGTCTATTTATAACTAGCTAAAGGTGGTACCCTAAAAAAAAAGAAACAGCGACAAAAAATGAGATCAAGGGAAGGCAGAGCGGGGCGGGATCTACCACCAACCAATGGCAACGATAAAGGGCTACGTAATGTAATAAAGTAGCGCGGGGAGGAGAGGGTGCTGGATTGCAAACCATCCCAAGCTTGTTTCTCTAGCGCCCCTTAGTGGAGAAAAGACCAATAAACTTGGGAGAAGAATAAAGGGAGGATGGGATTGCTTAGAACTTGCCAACGGACCAGTGACAGGTGGGTTCATTTCGAAGAGGATGGGGATTATTTCTAATTAACGAGTAGAGGGTCCCTGTGGGAGAGGAAAAGCAAGAAGGAACACATGGGGTAAGGGAGGGGGAAGAGGGAAGGAGGAAATTACAAGCAACTCAGCATCATCCTGATTCCACTCTCACTCCCCCAGGTCCGTTTTGTTGTCCCTTCTCACCATCTCTACCCTCCCAACATCCCTCCTCTGTATCACCTGGATATTCACCCAGCAGCCATCTGGCGCGCATCACGTTATATGTGGACAGCCTGACTTCCACAAGTCTTTCCCCACTCCAAGCTACTATCTTCCAAGCAGCTTTCAAAGTGATTTTCCCAAAGCCCAGGTCTGACCATATCTTCCTTCCCTATTCCATCAACTCCCTCTTGCTTCCTCAATCCAATATCAATTCCACTGTGCAGCATCTAAAGCCCTTCACCACCTGCCCTCCCTTCCCATCTTTCCATTCTTATATCTTTCTTCCCTCCATATATTCAGGATATGACATTAACCTACTATCTCCATTTCTAGGCTCGGTGCTTTTGCAATGGCTGATTCCCATGCCTGAAAGGTTCTGTCCTGTGACCTTCACCTCTTCCCAGGCTTCCTTTAAGACTCAGGTCAAAAGACAGCTAGTTGGTGCAGTGGTTAGGGCAGGAGTCCTGAAATCAGGAGGACCTGAGTTCAAATTCAACCTCAAACAGTTACTAGTCTGTGACCCTGAGCAAATCACTTAATTGCCTCAAAAAAAAACAAAAAGTTTCAGCTCAAAGGACAGCTAGATGGTGTAATGGATAGAAAATACATAAATCCTGCAGTCAAGAGGACCTGAATTCACATCCAATGTCAGACTTTACTATGTCTATCCCCTGGCTGGCCATAATGTCAGTCCCTGAGCAAATTACTTAACCCTGATTATTTAATAAAAATAAAAAAATTTAAAAAGCTCAAATTTTTTTTCTTTTTGCTGAGGCAATTGGGGTTAAGTGACTTGCCCAGGGTCACACAGCTAGGAAGTGTCTGAGACCACATTTGAACTCAGGTCTTCCTGACTACAGGGCTAGTGCTCCATCCACTGTACCACCTAGCTGCCCTTTCTTCTTTTTTAATCTACAGGAATCCTTTCCTGGTTTCTCCCCATCCTATTATTGCCTTTCTCTCTAAGGTTACTTCCATCTTCTCCCTCTCTCTCTCCCTTCCCCTCTCCCTCCCTCCCTCCTCTCTCTCTCACTCTCTCTTTCCCTCTCTCTCTCTATATATATATGTATATATATATTTACATTTATAGATATCTATATCTTGACTATGGAGGGTTATAAAATGTTTTCTCCCTTATTAGAAGATGAGTCCCTTGAGGAAACACTTTTTTTTTTTTTTTTTGCCTTTCTATGTATTCCAGCTCTTAGCCTAACTCCTGGAACACAGTAAAGGTTAAATTAATGCTGTTGACTGACTGAATGAGAAGTGGAGGAAAGGAAGGAGGAAGGCACAAGGAGGGAAGAGGGAGAGGATTGTGAAAGTTGGAAGATGGTGGGAATGGAAAAGGGGGAATGGAATATAAGTTGGGGAACACAGGACAGGATGAAAAGGGCTGATGATCTACAGAAATACCAACGGCAGTATATCCCTGGAATTGCGTCCACCCTTCCATCCTTAACCAAGACTGGATTTCCCCTCTTGTGTCCTAGCTCTCCAGCCTCCTGTCATCTTCAGAGTTCATTTCTTGAGTAACTCCTGCTATCATGTGCACACTATTCCCTGACTCCCTGAACAAATATGATGTTTAGCTCACTATCTAGTTCAGTCCTAGTACTCTTCCCTGTTACTCTGCATTCATTGGTTTCTTCCAGGCAGCCAAGATCTCTAAATCCCTGCTTCTCCAGGACCCTCTAGGTCAAAAAGCCATATACTTACCTAGGACCTGAATTTCTAGAGTGATCCCTGATTGGTCCGAGCTTTCTAGACACTGCCCAGTGATTGGTTCTCGCTCAGCTGCTCCCCATACCTCCCCCTCCTCTTCCTGATCTTCCTCTTCCCGCCAAGAGTTAGAGTCCCGAGATCTCTGAGAAAGAGGCGGGGAAGGTGTGTGGGTCTGGAGGGTCGGAGTTCCTGGACGTGGGTTGAGATGTGGCCAGCAGACCTCAGGCAGCAAGGGCTCAGCTGGGGGGAGTGGCACTTCGAAGTCTTCTAGGCAAAAAAGAGGGAAATGAGTCCCTGAACTTCCCCTCAAGGGTACGTCTCCCACCCCCACCAAGATAGCTCGAAGCTCAGGATCCTTCTCTTCCCACATTCAGCTCTTCTCTTCTCCAAGATTCTGATAGCTCCTCTCTCTGCCCCCTCTCTCTTCCAACCCACCTTCAGTAAAGCTTGAACCTCCTTCTCAACCATGCCCTTCTGGCATACCTTCCCCAGCCAGTCTGGGCTCAGGTCTGTCCTCCTCCTGATCCTTGTCCTCCTCCTCCTCTGAGGAACTGCTAGTCGAGTCCTCTGATGTCGCCAGCCCCGACTCCCAGGCCAGCTGGTCCAAGCGGAGCCGAAGTTCGGCCTGAGGAGGACCTTCCTGCGCCGCCCGCCGTCCAGGTTCCGGAGACTGGCTCAGGCTGGGGATGCTCTCCAAGCTGTCTCCCAGACCCGGTGGGCCTGGTTCCCGGGGCTCAGAGCGGCCAGAGGGCCGAGGCCGGCGATGGACAGAATCCCTGCGGCTGCCCCCGGCTTCGAAGGCGATATAGGAGAAGGTCAGCTCTCTGGGGGTCCCCCAGTCCTGCGACGTCGTCTCCTCCTCCTCGTCCTCCGAGAACTCCCGGGCAGTATGCAGCTCCCGGAAATCAGAATCCTCGTTGCCACCTGAAAGGACACAGCCTCTGAAGTGCTCTCTCCTTAGCAGCAGTCACTCACCATCCCTAAATGCCAGGTTCTTCTCAAAAGTACCCAAGATGCTCCCATGTTCATAAGATTTTAGATAGGAAAGGAAATTTACAAATCACCTAATCCCACTTCTTCATTTTTACAGATGAGCAACTGAGGCTGTTTCCTTCCCCAAGGTCAAAACAGGTTACTACCAGAATTGGGGTTTTCCCTCAGCACCTTGATCTGTCTTCTCCCCACCCCCACTAAATGGCTGTGACTTTATTTTCTCCCATCCCAGAAGTACCTCCTCAGCAACTCTTCATTTCTCCTTAGAAAGAAGGAGCTTGCCATGAGTTGCCGACTTCCCATGCCTTCATCCCTCCTCAGAACTCTTTGCACTCTCCCCTTCCCATTTAGCATCCCAAAATGGCCTGCCTATCATAAGGGAAATGGAAGCAGAGTCTACTCACCATCTGTGGAGTCAGGGGTGGAGGAGGCAGTGGATGGTGCTTCTTCTGAGAAAGAATTACAATCTTAGACACACGACCCAGAAATCTTAAACCCTTCGAATCACAAAGTTCAGCGTCTTGGACGCTTTGAATCTTGGAATTTTAGATTCTTAGAATTATGGGATTGCAGGAACTTAGACTCTTGGGATTTTAAACTTTGAAGACGTTAGAATCATAGCATCTTAGCCTGCAAGTTTCTTAGTGCCAGAAGTGACCCTAGAAAGCAGACTGTCCCATCAGTGAAGGACTTTGGACACCATCTGCTCCTCTCTAATTTTAAAGACAAAACAGAAGCCTACATAGAAGTATACATATATACATACATATATACTACATATAGTGCCCAAGGTTGCACTATAAGAAAAGACTGATCCAGGACTAGAACCCAGTTCCCGTGATGCTTCTGTACCGGCAAATGGGGGCAAGGGTTGGAGGTAGGGAGTGGGAAGCAGCTGAAAACTGCTCTATCTTGGAAAAATTAATTCCAAATCTAACATGAAAGATGGGAGTGTTGGAGGCGGTGTGTGTGTGTGTGTGTGTGTGTGTGCGCGCGCGCGCGCGCGCCCGCACGAGCCCGTGCTCGGGAGCACTTGTCTAAAGCTGGAGAGGTGTGGGTGGACGAGACTGCCCCTTAGAGGCGGTGGCCCGGGATTAGTCTCTGGGAGTCTTGGGAAAGGGAGAAGGGGGAGGGATGGGGCGGGGAATGGCAGTCTTCCCCTCCCCCATTCATCCTAGGCCTTTTCCTAGGATCAGCACCAGAGCTTAGGGACAGCTCCGGGTCTTGCCGGGTCTCTCTCGGTCCCTTTCCGTTCTACCGGGGAAGGGGCCTGGCTCTAGGACAGTCCCTTCTGTTTAAAACTGGAAGGCGCTTAGAGATCACCTTTCATTTGACAAAGGGGGAAACTGAGGCCCATGGAAAGCTGCATTAATTGGCCCTGGGAGGGAATTCTTTCTTTGTCCTTAGCCCATCAACCCCGGGAATCCCCTCCCTTCTCGAGCTGGCACCCCTACCCCAGGGACTGGGGGGACTCACTGCAGTGGGCGAAGACAGGCAGCACCTGGCCCATGGCCCCGCCCGGGCCCGCTCCGGCCGCGCCGCCCAGGGCCCGGGGCCCCTCGTGCTCATCGCCCCGGCACCGCCCCAGCCGCCGCCATCCGCAGACCGTCGCCGCCTCCCTCCCTCCCTCTCCTCGGGGCCAGGGCGGGCGGGGCCCCGAGCAGGGACCGAGGGGAGTAAGAAGAAGGGGGTGGGGGGACTGCAGCACGAGCCCCGGGCCGGGGGCGGGGTTTGGGCTGGGGGGCGTGAGCAAAGCGCGCCTGCGCAAGCTTGGAGACGGGAAAGTGGACCTGGGAAGATAAGGAGCCTGCGCGAGTGTGGAGGGGGTGGGGGAAGGCTCTTTGATGGGGAGGGGGAGGGGGCGGTCCCTGAGGTAGAGAGGGTGGAGCCTGAGCCGTGAAGAGAGAGAGGCCTTTCCAGGGGCGTGCACAGGCGGGGCCTGAGGCCGAACCTGAGAGAAAACCAGGAAAAAAAGACTGGGAAACCTTAGTAGGGCTGGACTCGACCCGAGGCCCAGGGGGGACATAGGGTCCCGGCAGAAGGACCAGGACACTACGGCAGCTCCTAAACCTTTTGAAGATCAACGTACTGGGTATGGGAGGGGGAGGAGGGGGGCGCGCACCCGGGAGCTCGGGGGCGTGCCAGAGAGATGGCAAGGCTTTGAAGGCAGGCGGGCGGGCCGAATGTGGTGGAGCTCCAGGTAGCCGCCGCCAGGGGGCGCTTGCACACTTTCATTCATTCGCTAAACTTTTCTTTAGGCCTAAGGACTTAGCCCAGGGAATTGTTGGGAGAAACCCCAAGTTTAAATAAAACACCGATCGGTGCCTTAACCGGGCTTACTGTTTACTAGGGAGATAACCGTAATCTACAACGCCGCTTGATAAACGCGGTAGAAAGGGACAAAGTTCTGGATGAGGTCCAACTCCAGGTCTCTGATCTCACTGGAGGGAGTCGATGGTCTCCAAACACTGAATTAGGAGCCAAATCCTGCCCCTGTCACTTACACTTGGGGCAAATCATTTCACTTCCTTAGGGTGCTGGGATTGGACTAGATGGCTTCTAAATCTTTGATTCTGAATCTCCAACTCAGAATCGTATTCCCTTAGAATAGACTTTTTACACCCTAGGCTCTTGGAATTAGAAACTTAAGGCAAAATGAAATTTTAAACTTTTACATTCAACTGACAGCATGGCTCGGCTCCTCCAAAAAGGCTTCCATAATCTCAGCACTCCCAGCTAAAAAGATCCGGGTTCTTCATATTTCCATTTATCTCATCATACACTCTACCTTGTAATTCTTACATACACACACACATACATATATATGTGTATATATATATATCACACATAGAATAAGTTAGCTAGTTTCTTGAAGGTAGAAAGTAACTCTTTAAAAAATTTTTAAATCCAAGTATCATAAATTTACATAAATTTGTGTATCATAAGTTTACAGCTGTGAGGAACCTTAGGAGTCATCCACTCTAAGCCATTTTTCAAATGGAGAAACTAAGTCAATGAGAGATCAAGTGGCTTCTTCAAGGTTACAAGGCTATTGGAGTTTGGAGTCTGACACTCCAGTCTCCTTCTGATGGCTCTCATGATATGCAGGTTACCCTGGGTCTTTGAAGATTGTGTTAGTGGAAGCTGGTCTCCCGTATTCTCCAAGCTGGAAAGTTCGGAGAGGTTCCTTAACAGTTTGGTCATGAAGTTATGAGGATGGCTTTCAAAGAAATTATATAGAGGGTTTTTTGAGCTGTGTGCCTAGGAGCCAGGACTCATAGGGATGGAAGTGTTTGAACCCAAGTAGTGGTAAATGATCACAGCTAGTAGACACTTGGTGTTTGTTTAATTGGATAGAATCTTAGACTTTTAGAACCTTAGACTGATAATAGCATTAGAGCTCAGAGGCATAGAATTTTAGAACCATAGAAAGTTGACCAAGAAATTTTTACTGACCACTTCCTATGCAAAGCCTAAATGAGGAAGTGTTTAAATTTGTAAGACCTTTAGAGGTCCCTTTAACCTCCAATCTTCCTTTCCTACCCTCCCCCAAAGCCCCTAAGCCTGCAATTAAGTGGGTCTGGAAGGGAAGAGAAAGTCCAGAATTTCTTCATCCCCGGGGTCAGTAGGCCAGAGGCAAAATCTTCCCCTGATAACCCCATTAGACTCTGAGCTTCTTGCTTTTCTTTGTATTCCCAAAATTTAATACCTTTAATGACTGACTGACTCCTTCCAGGCCTAGCAGGCTGCAGAGGACTGGAGAAGAGAGTTATCAGTCCTCCACCCCCACCCCCTCACCATGGGACTGACCAGCCCAGAGGAAATAAAAATGATTAAGACTAAGAACAGACTTCCCCTTTTTCAAGTTCCCCCAAAATGAAGACATTTGAAAGGAGAAATGTGAACCCCTTCTAAAGGTAGAGGAAAGGGAATCCCAGGACTTAGAACCAGGTAAAGAATTTTGTTCCCTTAGAGTTCAGGGAGGGGAAGGATTTCCTTAAGGTCATATAGCAAGTTGAAGTCAGAGCCAGGATTAGAATCCTAATTTCTCTGTTTTAGAGAGGCAGCTAGATGGTATAATGAACTGGAAGTCAGGAAGACTTCAGGCCATTTAACTAGCTATGTGATCCTGGGCCAGTCACTTAACTCAACCTCAGTTTACCTGTTTACTTAACTGTAAAATGAACTTAACTGAAAAATGTAAAATAAAGATGAAGATGAAAACCTACTGCTGTTGTGAAAATTAAATGAGATATTTGTAAAGCGTTTAATACAGTGTTGGCCACATAGTAGATGAATATAAATGCTTATATCTTTGCCTTCCCCTTAGAAAGTAGGATTCAATATTGCTCAAAAGTTCACCCAGCAATCTCCAGAAAGATCAGCCAGCAGAAATGTGGATTAAAGGAGACAGATCCCTAGAGTCAAAAAGCATTAAGTGCCTGGAGGGGGGTGTGGGTGCAGCTAGATGGCACTGTGGATAGAGCATTGGAGAACCTGAGTTCAAATTTGACCTCAAAGACTTAATGCTTAGTAGCTGTGTGATTTACGCTCCAGGGACTTTGCTAAGTGCTGGAGTCCTTAAGGGAAAACTGGGTGCTAGACAGAGAATTTTCCATCTCATTAAAAAAAAAAAAGTGGACAAGGGAATGAAGGTCCTGTCTGAGGACCAGGCTAGTGCAGTTTGGAGAGATTCATGAGCACTTTGGTCACTAGGTGAGGGAAGTCCCACCAAAGTTATATAAAGGTTTCTGCTCTGTGTGCTGGGAGCAAGAACTCACAGGGGTGAAATGTGAGCCCTAGAGGTGTTAAAGCACAGGAGATTTTATCTAGATATGGTGTGTATTTGTGTACATGTGTGTATGTATGTATATATCTATCCATCCACACACACACATATAAAATCTTAGAGCTCAATACACTAGAACATAGGGGGCACTTTAAGTTCTTGGGGAAAAGGAGCTAGAAGACAGCCAGGAGGTGAGACTTTTGTGGAAGAAGGGTGTGGAGAAGTCAGAGACTTCGTCTGTGAGATCATGCACTGGGGACCGCCGAGCTAGGAGCCCCCATTACTTTGGGGGTAGGAACACGCTTTTTAAGAAAAGTCTTCCTTGAGTTTTCAGGGTGGCCACGGCTCCCTCTCATGACTTCCCGGCAGCCTGGGAAGAAACAAAG
>JAJPUD010032680.1:0-11167 GCA_023553655.1 Myrmecobius fasciatus
ATTTCACTCAGCATCAGTTCATGTAAGTCTCTCCAGGCCTCTCTGAACTCATCTTGCTGGTCATTTCTTACAGAACAATAATATTCCATAATATTCATATACCATAATTTATTCAGCCATTCTCCAATTGAAGGGCATCTATTCAATTTCCAGTTTCTAGCCACTACAAAAAGGGCTGCCACAAACATTCTTGCACATGTGGGGCCTTTTCCTTCCTTTATGATTTCTTTGGGATATAAGCCCAACAGAAATGCTGCTGGGTCAAAGGGTATGCAGTTTGATAACTTTTTGAGCATAGCTCCAAATGAATACATGTATTTCTTAAAAATTTGAAAGTTCTCATATTTGAGAGATGAGCCCTTTATCAGAGAAAACTGTGGTAAATTTTTCAATTATGATTACTATTTATTTCCTTCCATTCTAATTTTCCCTACTGATGCTACTTTCTCTTTTATTGTCTATTCTCAAGTGTTTTGTTTCCCGACTATTACCTCCCCAATCTGCCTTTCCTTCTATCAGTGCCTCCCCCCTTTCTCTTATCCTTGTACCTTTCTTTTTTGAAGATTAAGATTGATTTCTATACCCAACTGAATGTATATGCTATTCCCTTTTCAAGCTAATTCCAATGACAGTAAGGTTCAAGCAGTATTCCCCACCTCCTCTTATCTTTCCCTCCATTGCTAAAGCTCTTTTGGGATCTTTTTGTTGTATATAGTTTTATTTATGATTTTTTGAAATAATGCATCAGAGGTTCAGTCTTTGGAGCTACCTGGCCTTAAAACCAAACTACTCTGGCTCTCACTGACTGGCCAACAATACTTCTTAGCCCAAGTCTCATTTAGTCACTGTTTGGGTCCTGATGGCTCAGAGTGAGCACAAATAGTAATTATTTCTGTTTTGGCCAAAAACTCTTGAGTATCTTCCCTTCTTAAAGTGACTTTTTTTTTTTTTTTTGTTAGGTAAGAGACCACCTTAATGAGCATTGCCACTAACAAACTGAGATCTGGGAAACTGCATCCAGGTGATCTTTCTCTTGCCACTGGACCAGATAATTCTAGAAGAGCACAGCCCTACTTCACTAAAATACAATTCACTTGTTATATAAATCATGGTATCATCTTCCCAATGTAACTGCTCCTCTTCCAGAATGAAGGACAAAGAATAATCATTGTGAAATAATTTACCCAGTTCTCCCTCTTCTTCCTCTCTTCCCCCGGTACACTCTTCTTTCTTTCTTTTTTCTTTTTTTAATTTTTATTAAAGCTTTTTATTTGTATAACATATGTATGGGTAGTTCCTCAGCATTGATCTTTACAAAGCTTTCCGTTACAAGTTTTACCCCCAGTCCCCTCCCCTCCCCTAGATGGCAGGAAGTCCACTACATGTTAATAATGTTAAAATACTTGACAAGTCTATGCTCAAAAAGTTATCAAACTGTGCATACCCTTTGACCCAGCAGTGTTTCTACTGGGCCTATATCCCAAAGAGATTTTAAAGGAGGGAAAGGGACCCACATGTGCAAAAATGTTTGTGGCAGCCCTTTTTGTAGTGGCAAGAAACTGGAAATTGAAAAGATGCCCATCAATTGGAGAATGGCTGAATAAATTATGGTATATGAATGTTATGGAATATTATTGTTCTGTAAGAAATGACCAACAGGAGGATTTCAGAGAGGATTGGAGAGACTTGCATGAACTGATGCTGAGTGAAATCAGCAGAACCAGGAGAACATTATACACAGCAACAAGACTATACGATGATCAATTTTGATGGACATGGTTCTCTTCAACAATGATGTGATTCAAACCAGTTGTGCTGCGATGAAGATAGTCATATACATCCAGAGAGAGGCCTGTGGGAACTGAGAGTGAACCACAACACAGCATTTTAACGCTTTCTGTGAATATTTCCATGCATTCTGTTTTCCTTCTTAGGTTGTTTTTTTCTTCTTCTCTTTCTAGACCTGATGTTTCTTGTGCAGTAAGATAACTGTATAGATATGTATACATGTATTGTATTTGTCATATAATTTATCCTATCTAGCATGTATTAGATTACCTGTCATCTAGTGGTGGGGGGTGGGGGGAAGGAAAGGAAAAGCTTGGGAAAAAAAAGTTTTTTTGCAAAGGTCAATGTTGAAAGGTCACTCATATGTTTTGTAAATAAAAAGCTTTATAAAAAAAAAATACTGGCATATTCTTTTGTAATTTTCTCCCATTTGACTAACGGGCAATAATAAAGACTATCTTGTCCAAAGTCTAAAAAAAAAAAAATACTTGACAAGTTTGCACTCTTCTTTCTCATCCCTTAATTTTATTTTTTTAAATGTCATCCCATTATATTCAACTCAAATCCATATCACCTATCTACATAATACCCTTTCTAATTGCCTTAATAAATGATACAGTACTCAGCAGTTATCTTCCTATTTAGGAATATAGGCAGTTTGACCTTACTGAATCCCTTGTGATTTCTTTCCTATTTACCTTTTTATGCTTTTCTTGAATTTTATGTTTGAAAGTCAATTTTTCTATTCAGTTCTGGTCTTTTCATCAAGAATGCTCGAATGTCTATTTCCCCCTAAAGGATTATATTCAATTTTTCTGGGTAGATGATCCTTGGTTAGGACCCTAGCTCCTTTGCCCTCTGGAATATCATATTCTAAATCCTCTGATCTTTTAATGTAGAAACTACTAATTCTTATGTTATTCTGGCCTAGCTCTGTGTACAATACCTAAATTATCTCTTTCTGGTTGCTAGCAATATTTTCTCCTTGATCTAAGAGCTCTGGAATTGGACTATACTATTATTCCTCGGAGTTTTCATCTTGGGATCCTTTTCAGGAGGTGACTGGTAGTTCCTTTTCATTTCTATTTTACCTTCTGTTCTTTAATATCTTGAATGATGATGCCAAGGCTCTTTTTTTTTTTTTTTGATCATGGCTTTCAGGTACTATAATAATTCTTAAATTATTTCCCCTCAATCTATTTTTCAGGTCAATTGTTTTTCCAAATTATCTTCTATTTTTCCCCCTCATTCTTTTGATTACTGTTTTTTGAGGTCTCATGGTGTCATTAGTTTCCACTTGCCCAATTTTAATTTTTAAGAAATTATTTTCTTCAGTGAGCTATTATTCCTCCTTTTCCATTGGGCCAATTCTACTTTTTAAGGAGTTCTCTTCAGTGGACTTATGCAACTTTTTATTTTTTTAAACCCATATGAATGATCTGTTTTTTAAGGTATAATTTTCTTCAGGTTTTTTTGTGCCTCCTTTAGTAAAATGCTCTTTTTTTGATGGTTTTTTTTTAAAATATCACTATCATTTCTTTTCCCATTTTTTTACTTCTCTTAGTTTTTAAACTCCTCTTTGAGCCTAAGAGCAATTTTTATTTTTCTTTGAGACTTTGGATGTGACATTTTTGACTTTGTTGTCTTCTGAGTATTTTGATCTTCCCTGCCACTATAATAACTTTCCAGATACTTTTTTGTCATTTACTCACCTTTTTCAGCTTATTTATTGAATTTTAATTTTATGCTAACATTTGGCTCTGCTTCTGAGGTGGAGGGGACACTGTCCCAGGTTTCAGGTTTTTTGTGTAGATCCAATTTCGAGGGAAGGAGGGAGGAGTGCTCGAGGGAAGGGAGGTGGTGTCTGTAAGTTTTCAGTTTTTCCAAGGTGCTATGATCTAACAAAAGGTATGTTTACTACTTTCCTGGCCTATACTCTGTTCTGAGTGACTTCTGCCCCCTTCACCACAAGACTTGATGTGCTAATTGCTCCTCCTATCCCTGAGACTAAGACCCAGATACACATGGAGGCAATGAATTCGAGACCTGCACCCCAGCACCAAGAAAAGGAGCTCTACAATGTCCATCTGACAAGCTATCTAACCCCTTCCTCCCTTTGTGGGCCTAGAGTTTCAGAAGCTGCTGCTGCCAATTCAGTTGCCCCTTAGGCTGGCTGCTGGCTTGCCAAGGCACTGCTTGCACTGCCCTATACTCTAATCTCACCCTAATGAAAGTAACCTTTTCTAAGTTGTCTTGGGCTGGACAAATTATTTCATGTCATCCTTTTGTGATTCTGCTGTTCCAGAATTTGTTTTGAAATCTGAAAGCCATTTGGAGGGGAATTTGGGAGGGCTCAAATGAATCCCTGACTTTCCTCTGCCATCTTGGCTCAGCCAGTGAACTTTCCTTAAACCCACCTTGTATACCCTCCCCCATAAGTAGGGCTGTCTCTTGATTCTTGATCCTTGCTTCCAAGAATTAAAAGAAAGATCATCCCTGCATCTTTGGGAAGGCTTAATCCAGTGTTTGAAAATCCAGGGTCACCTTCACTAAATACTGAAACATGAAGGTAGGGCAGGATAAATTGAGGAAAATTAATAACCACCTATAAGCCTGCTTATTATAGTCCAAAATCGATGAGAATAATAAATCATTCTTGAGACAACGGGTAAAATAATCACTCATTACTATTTCTTATATGTGTAACATATTTTCCTTCAGTTACTTGGTCATCCAAGGACACTGCTTCTTTGAGATAAGTCTATTAAAAAGTAATCAGGCTAATCCCTGACCTTTCTGAAATGGAGTATCTGAGAGGCCATATCTGCACTGTCATTCCTCCTGATATTTTCTATTAAACTCCCTGACTTATAACAATGCAGAATGGTTCAAGGACTCCAAACATTCAAATTCCCTTATAATCTACTCATTTAACAATAGAAAAAGTATTTGCTGAACACCTGATATTGTAAGGCTGGGTGCTAGAAAATGTGAGGGAACATAAAGATATACAAAGGCACAGTTCTTGACTTCAAGAGAATAACTGATTATGTGACAAGTTTGTATTTAGTCCCTATTACTTATCAAGCACTTTACTAAGTGTGGGGAATACAAAGATAAAGCTGGGCAGTCCCTCCTCTCAAAGTGCAGAAGCAGTAATAAGGAAGTTCACAGGAGAGGGTGATCTGGAAGGGAAAGAGAAGGAGTTGATTCTGGCAGAAAGTCTTAGACACCCATGACATTCAGCCTGAAATGTCCAACAGACAACTGGAGATGGGAGACCAGAAGAAACAAAACAGGGCAGAAGAGGAACAGAGGGTGGGCTCTGCAGCTGGAGAGGCGGTCTGGTTGGGGAGAGGAATTAGACTGGGGGGAGTGGGGGGGGGGCGGAGAGAAAAGGTGGGGGTCAAAAGCATCAAAGTGCAGCAAGATCAAGGGGAACAGCAGACAAAGGCCACAGGACCAGGCCATCGTGAGAGCCTTCGGAGTTTTAATAAGAAGCTGGAGAGCCAGCTTCGGCTGTGTGATGAAGTCTGCAGACTGTCTTCTCAAGGGGATGCTGAGGCACATAGCCCTGGGATGGGGGAAGCCAGGAGGTGGGGAGAAACCCAAGATAAGTGAGATGGAGAGGATCGGGAGGTGCTCTGCAAGAAGCCGAGATGGAATGGGGCTGGGACAATACAGAGGTCCATCCTGGCTCTTGTCGTGAGACACGGGGGACAGAGAAGGTCACTGCACAAGACACCTCAATGAAATGACTGTGTCCATGAAGGAGGCTTAGGGCCCTGAGGGAGAGAGAAAAGTCGTTCTCTTTCCATTAGAGTCCTCAAATGCCTCTAGGGTGACCACCCAAGCTCTAACAATGCTGTCTGGGGTGGGGGTGGGGGTGGTTCAGCTCTACTTCCTGGGCTCTTTGTTATGACAAGTGATCACAGGAGATCTGCAGCAAGGACAAGGAGTTTGGCCTGACCCTCCACCCAGAAAAGACCAAGTGGACACCAGTGTGTCTTGCCCAGGTCACAACATGCAGTGGGATGGACAAGCAAGAGCACCTCTCCCTCTAGAGAACGTGCCTGGTGCAGACACTATTACAGAGCAGGGCCCAGAGGGAGATAGAAGGAGAAGGCACCAGACTTCCTTCAGCAAAACGAAAAGCCTCTTTAATGGCTCCAGCGTCCCACAAAAGCCAAGAGGGGATCGTGGTGGACAACACTAAGTTGAAACACAAAACCAATGAGGAATTCCAAAGATGAAAAGCAGTAAAGGAAGTCATCAAGTCAGTGCCTGACAAGAAGAGAAGAAGGGAGGGTTATGTGGTGAGTGGGAAGGATGGCAGGGATGGACAGCCAGAGTACGAGTGAAGCCAAGAAAAAGCAAGGAAGGCCTTGAGCACGGCGGCTGAACAATCACACCAAATGGGCAGAGATGAGACAGACCTACAGGAATATCCGTATGTGACACTTAATGATTTTTACAGCACCAAGTCACTATGTGCTTTTCTATTTAAAATATACTTAGCTAAAACAAACAAAAATTTGCATTTCGAGAAAGTAATTCAAAATATCAAGACAAAGAACAGTGTTCTCTACCTCCAACTTAGGAAAGACATGTCACAATGGGGCTTTACCAGTACTCTCTAAGGTTGATAGGTGAGAAGGCTGCAGGGAAGGAAGGAGTTCCAAAGATATACTTATTCAAAGAAAACACCCAACTTGGTTACTGAAGGAGAAGAATGATTTAATAAGTTAACTCTAAATTTACAAAAATTTACTCAGTGGAAAATGTACATGATACCAACCTATAAAAGGCCCATTTAAAAAGGCTGAAATTGAGAAGGGGTCAGGGGCGGAGCCAAGATGGCAGAGTGAAAAGGTGACTCTCTGCCTCTCCTCTGATCTTCTCTCAAATCAACAATAAAATAAGCCTCTGAATTGATCTTCAAGTCAACGAACTCAGAAATATTTGGGTACGGCTCACTGGAGAACTTCATATCAGGTTTGTCTAACTCTTGACAGAGAGATAAATAGAGGACTCCTGTGTAGGCCGGAAGTGAGGGTGGAACTCAGCTCAGCTCATCATGGCAGAAATTCCAAACTCCAAACTCCAAATTCCAAACACCTGGAGTTTATCTGAGGCACTGGGGACACTCTGCCCTGATTGGGGGCAGGTGTTCTGGCAGACTTGCCTTGTTTAAGGAGTAATTCGGACTTAGTCCTAGCCCCCATCAGCCCAGCACCTTAAGTCAACTCACCGAAGTGCCCCAGGGCAAAGCTCCTCAGCCGCCTTTCAGCCGCTGTTTTTTTTCCCCCCTACCTTAAAGAGATATCCATGCTGTCTAAAAAAAATGAAGAAGCAAAAGAGAGCTCTCACCATAGACAGCTTCTATCAAGGCAAAGAAGCGATGACCCCAGATCCTGAGGTTCCTTTAGACAAAATACCAGAAGAAGGCATTAAAGACCATCACTGGTCACTTTTTCAAAAGGCCTTGCTGGAAGATTGCATAAAGAACCTCAAAAGAGAGCTGGAGGATAAATGGGAAAATAAACTGAAATCAGTACAAGAAGGATACGATATCTTGCAAGAAGGATATGATGCCCTGCAAAAGAGATACGAAAAAGACACCAATTTATTGAAAAATAAAATTAGTGAAGTGGAAAAAGAGTGCAATGAACAAATTGGCCAGTTACAAAAGGAGCTTAAAAAGGTAACTGAAGAAAACAACACTTTAAAAATAAGAATTGAACAAATGCAAGTGAATGACTCAAGACGTCAAGAATCACTCAAACAAAAACAAAAAATGAAAAATTAGAAGAAAATATGAAATATCTCCTAGGAAAAACAACTGACTTGGAAAAATAGATGTAGGAGAGACAATCTAAGGATTATTGGACTTCCTGAAAGCAATGATGAAAAAAAGAATCTAATCACTATCTTCCAGGAAATCCTGAAAGAAAACTGCCCTGAGATTGTACAATCAAAGGGCAAAATCACCATTGAAAGAATTCACCGATCACCTCCTGAAAGAGACCCCAAAATTAAAACCCCAAGGAATATCGTGGCTAAATTTCAGGACTATAGCACCAAGGAACAGATTCTGCTAGCAGCTAGAAAGAAGCAATTCAAATACCGAGGATCAATAATTAGAATCACACAGGATCTGTCAGCCTCCACATTGAAGGATCGAAGGGCCTGGAACCAGATATTCCGAAGGGCAAAGGAACTTGGATTACAACCAAGAACAACCTATCCAGCTAGAATGAGCATTATCCTCCAGGGAAGAAGATGGTCATTCAATGATATAGGTGAATTTCACCTATTTCTAATGAAAAGACCAGATCTGAACAAAAAATTTGACATCCAAACACAGAACTCAAGAGATGCATAAAAAGGTAAAAAGGAAAGGACTCTTGAGAACTTTATTTTTACTAGGGGGATACGTAAAGTTTGGGGGTATAATTAACTAGATATTACTTTGATAATATGAAAAAGAGAACTAGAGAGGAAAAGGTTGTCATACTGGGGAAAAGAGGGAAAAAGTGGTAAAATAAGATCTAAAAAAAAAAGGAGGTAAAAACAAGGTAAAATCACTTGAAGAGGCAAAGAAAACCTAATATAATTGAGAGAAAGAGGGGAGGGAGATGAACACGGTGTAAATCTTACTCTCATCTGATTGGGCTCTAAAAGTGTATATCAGACATTTGATTTCACATAGAAGCTTGTCTGTTGCGGGAGGGAAAGGAGGAAAAGTAAGGGACAAACTAATAGAAGGGAAAATAGAAGAATCAGGGGAAAGGAGTAAAAACAGGGGGAGGGGATCTAAAGGGTGGAGTATTGTTTGGGGGAGGGGGTCATCAAAAGCAAAGTACTGAGGAGGGGGGATGGGAGAAAGGGGAAAGGAAAGGGGAAAACATAACTTGGGTAAATAAGATGGCAGGAAATAAAGAATTAGTTATTCTAACTGTGAATGTGAATGGGATGAACTCTCCCATAAAGCAGAAGCGGATATCAGACTGGATTAAAAACCAGAATCCCACAATATGTTGTCTACAAGAAACACATCTAAAACATAGTGACACATATAGGATGAAGGTAAACGGCTGGAGCAGAAAATATTATGCTTCAGGTGAACAAAAAAAAGCAGGGGTAGCAATCCTTATCTCAGATCAAGTAAAAGCCAAGATAGATCTAATCAAAAGAGATAAGGAAGGAAACTATATTTTATTAAAGGGTACCATAGATAATGTAGCAATATCTATACTAAATATATATGCACCAAGTGCAATAGCACACAAATTCCTAGGGGAGAAATTAAGAGAGATGCAAGAAGAAATAGACAGCCAAACGATACTAGTGGGGGATCTCAACCTTGCTCTCTCAGAATTAGATAAATCAAACTACAAAATAAACAAGAAAGAAACTAGGGAGATAAACCAATTGTTAGAAAAGTTAGGTATGATAGATCTATGGAGAAAGTTGAATGGAGACAGTAGGGAGTTTACTTTTTTCTCAGCAGTCCATGGAACCTATACAAAAATTGACCATGTGTTAGGGCATAAAAACCTTAAAATCAAATGCAGAAAGGCAGAAATAGTAAATGCATCCTTTTCAGATCGTGATGCAATAAAAATCACATGCAATATAAGGCAAGGAGAAAATAAACCAAAAGTTAATTGGAAATTAAATAATCTAATCCTGAAGAATGAATGGGTGAAAGAGCAAATCATACACACAACCAATAATTTCATCCAGGAGAATGACAATAAGGAGACAACATACCAAAATTTGTGGGATACGGCCAAAACAGTTATAAGGGGCAATATTATATCTCTAGATGCTTACTTGCATAAAATAGAGAAAGAAAGATCAACGAATTGGGCTTATTATTAAAAAAACTAGAAAAAGAACAAATTAAAATCCCTCAATTAAATACCAAATTGGAAATTCTAAAAGTAAAAGGAGAAATTAATAAAATTGAAAATAAGAAAACTATTGAGTTAATAAATAAAACTAAGAGTTGGTTCTACGAAAAAAACTAACAAAATAGATAAGCCTTTAGTTAATTTGATAAGAAAAAGGAAAGAGGAAAATCAAATTGTTAGTCTCAAGAATAGTAAGGGAGAACTTTCCTCCAATGAAGAGGAAATTAGAGCAATAATTAGGAGTTACTTTCCCCAACTTTATGCCAGTAAGTTTGATAATCTAAATGAAATGGAGGAATATCTACAAAAATATAGATTGCCCAGGTTAACAGAAGAGGATATAAATTATTTAAATAGCCCCATATCAGAAAAAGAAATAGAACAAGCTATTAACCAATTCCCTAAGAAAAAAATCTCCAGGGCCAGATGGATTTACATGTGAATTCTACCAAACATTCAAAGAACAATTAATTCCAATACTACACAAACTATTTGAAAAAATAGGGACAGAAGGTATACTGCCAGAATCCTTCTATGAGACCGATATGGTGCTGATAGCTAAACCAGGTAGGGTGAAAACAGAGAAAGAAAACTATAGACCAATTTCCCTAATGAATATTGATGCAAAAATTTTAAATAAGATATTAGCAATGAGATTACAGAAAGTCATCCCCAGGATAATAATACACTATGACCAAGTAGGATTTATACCAGGGATGCAGGGCTGGTTCAATATTAGGAAAACTATCAGCATAATTAAATTATATTAATAACCAAATTAATAAAAACCATATGATTATCTCAATAGATGCAGAAAAAGCCTTTGATAAAATCCAACACCCTTTCCTATTAAAAACACTAGAGAGTATAGAAATAAATGGGCTTTTCCTTAAAATGATCAGAAGCATCTATTTAAAACCATCAGCAAGCATCATATGTAATGGAGACAAACTAAAACCATTCCCAATAAGATCAGGAGTGAAACAAGGCTGCCCACTGTCACCATTACTATTTAATATTGTATTAGAAATGTTAGCTTTAGCAATAAGAGAAGAAAAAGAGATTAAAGGAATCAGAGTAGGTAATGAAGAAACCAAATTATCACTCTTTGCAGATGACATGATGGTATACTTAGAGAACCCTAGAGACTCAACTAAAAAACTACTAGAAACAATTCACAACTTTAGCAAAGTGGCAGGATTCAAAATTAATCCACATAAATCATCAGCATTTTTATATATTACCAACAAAGTTCAGCAGCAAGAGATACAAAAAGATATTCCATTCCAAATAGCAGATGATAGGATAAAATATTTGGGAATCTATCTGCCAAGGAAAAGTCAGAAACTATACGAACTAAACTACAAAACACTTTCCACACAAATAAAATCAGACCTAATCAATTGGAAAAAAATTAAGTGCTCATGGGTAGGCAGAGCAAACATAATAAAAATGACAAT
>JAJPUD010032682.1:0-11782 GCA_023553655.1 Myrmecobius fasciatus
TGCCCATCAATTGGAGAATGGCTGAATAAATTATGATAGATGAATGTTATGGAATATTATTGTTCTGTAAGAAACGACCAACAGGAGGATTTCAGAGAGGCCTGGAGAGACTTGCATGAACTGATGCTGAGTGAAATCAGCAGAACCAGGAGAACATGATACACAGCAATAAAACTATACGATGACCAGTTTTGATGGACATGGTTCTCTTTAACAAGGATGTGATTCAAACCAGTTGTTTTGCAATGAAGATAGTCATATACATCCAGAGAGAGGCCTGTGGGAACTGAGTGTGAACCACAACACAGCATTTTAACGCTTTCTGTGAATATTTCCATGCATTTTGTTTTCCTTCTTAGGTTGTTTTTTTCTTCTTCTCTTTCTAGATCTGATGTTTCTTGTGCAGTAAAATAACTGTATAGATATGTATACATATATTGTATTTGTCATATAATTTATCCTATTTAGCATGTATTAGATTACCTGTCATCTAGGGGTTGGGGGTGGGGGGAAGGAGGGGAAAAGCTTGGGAAAAAAGTTTTTGCAAAGGTCAATGTTGAAAAATCACTCATATATTTTGTAAATAAAAAGCTTTATATAAAAAAAAAATAAAATAAAAATAAAAAAATAAAATAAATATTGGTGATGCTGACTTCCATCCAGTGCTTAGTGGACATGGCCAAGTCCAATGTTATGCTTGGGCTCAAGAGCTCACTACTTGCCTTTTATCATTGAGGTTTCACAGCTAGTTTGCTGTTCCACTGGCTTCTAAACCAGCCAACACTCCAGTATTTTGGCTATGAGCTACCCACTAACTTCCCCTAGCATGTTGATGTCTCTCCACCCTGGATCTCTCTGTACTGCTCTGTACTGCCCTGCACTGCGTGTTCCTGTACCCACCAAACCCCACCACGACCACCACCATTGCCTGGTTGTGAGAGACCTTTTCTGAAATTCTTCCAAAATACTGTCTGCTGGAAATTTGTTACACTGCAAATATTTGTGGGTTCTGTCACTCCAAAATCAGTTCAAAGGCTTGATCTGTTTTTAATCTGAGGAAAGCCAGGAAGAACTCAGACAAAGACCTCTCTACTCTTGGATATCTTGGCTCTACCCTGATTATTCTGTTTTCAACTTCATGTTGCAGTTTTTTTTAAGTTAAATTAAAGAAAAAGTGCATAGAGAATCAAACCCTAGGCTACAATGTGGATGTGAATTCTTGTTTTCCAGTTAGTTCTTAATTATAGATTGCAACTAGTTATCTTAAAATAAAATGTTTCATTATGTTACATTAAAAAGTTACTTCTCAATAATATCAATATGTTGAAGATGCTATCAATAGAGCAGGCCATATGATTGGCAAGAGACAGAACAAGAAGGATGGGGCAAGGTTGCAATGAGACAAATTTAGATTTGATGTAAACAAAAAAAACATAATTTCAAACAATTATAGATATGCAAAAAAGAAAAAAATATATACTGCCTTGAAAGAGAATAGGATTCCTGCTATTTGGCGAGTTTGAAACCCAGATTAGTTGCTTAGTTATGTTGCAGAAATTATTGCATATATTGGACTTGCATGAGGAAGTCTCTTTCAACTCGAAAATTTTATGTCTCTGAATTTGATCTTAAAAAGAATAACCAAACTAGAAATTATTCTTGTATTTATGCACATTTATTGCTCTGTAAGATCATGGTCCATGTCCACCCATCAGTTCCCTCCAAGGGTCTACTTAATGTGTCAATAGGTTTCCTTACTATCTCTTCATTTCATGTAATACTAGGGGAGCACATGGACCATTGACACATTATCCCACACTGTCAATCTGTGCCATCTATCTTCATTTTAGCTCATATATTTAAGAAATTTCCTTTGTGATTCTGCTTTCAATTTTTCATAGTCTGTTTACAACTTCTGTGAATTTTCTTTTCCTTTAGGGTGACAATTGTTTTCAATTCAGAGTAGACTGTAGTGCTCTGTAGCAATCAGTCAAACAACTCTGGAAAAATATTATTGTTAAAAATAGGGGTGTTTGTTTATCATGACTATTAAAAGACCTATGGATTTATTTTTTTTTAAATTACTTTCTCTTATCTTCCTTTTCAGTTCCTATTAAAGTCAATTAGGTAATATTGTGGATAGAATACTGACCCTAGAGTCAGGAAGATCTGAGTTCCATTTTTTTTGTAATATGTCTTTATTGATTCTATATATTGGAGAAAATAGCAATGCCATGCCATATTTTAATAGTGACTGATAATTTCACCAGGTATGGTAGATCATTCTGGAAGAAATATTTTTCTGAGCACATATGGATTCTCTGACAGAATTCATTCTTACCAAAGCAGAGATTTTGAAAGTAAGATACTCAAAAATGATATTTTTTCAGTTATCAAAAAGTCTAGAATTATAACTTAACATTCATAGATTATCCAATAGCCTGAGCATCTAAATGTGTTAAGAACTCTGAACAAAAATTCCATTGGCAACAAAAGGTATTTCTACTACAAAAATACAATTCTACCAGTAATGTTAGAACAGATTTTATAGTGTATTAGTAAATGATTTGGCAAGAACCATATCTGTCAATTGACATATGTTTTAGAGAATTGAAATAATGTCTCCAAGCTAAGATATGAATTCAAAGAATCTTAACAACTAAGAACAATCCATGTTTGGAAAAGCTCTAGGAGAAAAAAAAGTATAATGCCCAAGTTCATTGCCAAGGTAGCCATCAAGGACACAAAATTTTGATGAGAAATGTTGTTTATGAGACACATAAGTTAATATACCAATGGAATAACATTCCATATCAAGTTGTTAGATAAATTGCTCATTTATAGAATAGCTCCATAGAAAGGCTCAATATAAAGACAATTCACCATCAATAAAACTTCAATGTGCATTACACCCACTCCTTTCTTCAATGCAACTAAACTTCTCTTCTTCTTGGTTCTCAAACAGAGCACTCCAGGAAAGGAAAGAGAAAAGCATAACAGGGTAAATAAGATGGCAGGAAATACAGAATTCGTCATTTTAACTGGGAATGTGAATGGGATGAACATTCCCATAAAATGGAAGCTGATAGCAGACTGAATTAAAAGCCAGAATCCTATAATATGTTGTTTACAAGAAACACATTTAAAGCAGAGTGATACATACAGAGTGAAGGTAAAGTGCTAGAGCAGAATCTATTATGCTTCAGGTGATCTGAGTTCAAATTTGCTCTTGACACTGACTGGCTGTGTGAATTTGGACACGTTTCTAAAACCGTCTCATTTTCCTTAACTATAAAATATAGGTAATAATAACACTTATCTCATAGGGTTGTTGTAAGATTCAAATGAAATAATGTTTATTGAAAGTACTACGTAGAACAGAGTAGGAGTTATAAAAATGCATATTTTCCTGGTTGGTTTACTGGTTGATTAATTGCTGCCTTTAGTTATCAAAGAGAATCAAAATGACATTTTCACATTGGAATCATATTCGACTGTGGCTAATCAGACCAACACAAGCTTGGACTGCTCTATCACAGGTCAGGTAAATATTGTCCATGTAAACATTTGGGGTGCTGCTTTCTAAATCTGTGCATTTCACATATCTTTTGAGCTACTGCAATTCTGCTTCACTTACAGAGCACAGTCTCTGATATGGGTTTGCCATGCTGTGCAGATTAGTGTCTCCCATGTTACACAACCTGTGCCAAAGTTATTCAGAAAAAATGTTGAATGTGTCCTTGGATCACCTTTTCTGACCACCTTGTGAGAGCACTTTCCTAATATGAGTTCTTAATGATGCATTTGAATAATGTGGCCTGGCCATTAGACTTATAATCTCTGCAGTAGAGTTTGAATACTTGGCAGTTTAACTTGAAAATTGACTTCAGGGTCTAGTACCTTATCTTGGCAGAACATTCCTGAGACAACTGGAAAGAATGGAATTCAGTTTTCTGGCATTATATTGTTCAGCTTTCACAAGAATACAGCAATGAGATCAGCACAATAGCTTTGCAGACCTTTAGTTTGGTAATCAGTCCAATACCTCTCCTCTCAGAAACTTTCCTTCAGAGCCTCCCAAACAATGAGCTAGCATATATCAATCTCATTATTAATGTGGGCATCCCTGGAAAGTATACTGCCAAGGTAATTGATCCTATCCACAGTATTCCAAATTTCTTTATTTGCTATAACTGTGGTATCATATATGGAGAGCATGGTACTAGTTAGTGGAAAACCTATTATCGTGATCAAATTTAGCACAAGCAAAAAAAGAAGTCAATTCAAACTTTGTTGTGTCCCAGCTTCAGAAGTTGCACTGAATACACAATTGTCTGCATATAAGAATATTTTCACCAACTCACTCTCCACTTTAATCTAGGCTTGCATCTTTTTTAGGAGTGTGTGTGTCATACAAGACATTGATTAGATTAGTTTTTATAATAAAATATTTGCCAAATTCACATTGCTCCCCTTCACTGTGACCACTTTAGAAAAATGCATACCCCCCAGCTCTGACTTTGGTAAATTGTCCTGCATTGACCAACTTTGTGTCACTCAAGGCTACTTTTTAGATGCAACACCTGCTGAGTTCTTTTGCAAGAAGAGCAATTTATCTTTCAGGTCTACTGTATTTCATGTTGTCCATAAGTGTGTGCACATTCTATGTACAGATGATGATTCAAATCATCTTTGCAGATATTTTGGTATATTTTTGCATGTTTTTTGACTACAGGTTTTTATTCCAATCTGCCATTGTAAGTGTGTCATGAGTGGGTAAAGCAGACAATTTTAGTGCACTGTTTCTAGTCCCATTTTCACACCAGGAGGTGAGTAGCACAATTTAAAAAAAAAGGTTGTTCAGATCTTTTGGGCTGTTGAAATCCCACTGCTGCTTCAGGCCAGGGAGAAAATGATCCTATCATTTGGTCTGTCTTAGTGCAGAATTGTAACTATAGCTCTCAGAGTCTCTGCATCTAGTGTTTCTCACTTGCCTGTCATCACAAGACTTTGAGATAGATAAAATGATAAAACTGTAAGGGTGATATTTTTTGCTCCTTGCATAAATTGGATTTAATTTTGAAAGAGTTTCCCAAAGTTACCAGCTTCATTCCATTTTTCAGAATTGTTACAATTCAGTGGCAAGACAAAATTAAGATGAATGGATGTTTTGGGATGCAATGGAAGACTTTAATGCTTTCAATGTCTAATCAAGCTCTAAGTGATCCATAGTGCCTTTATTAGCCACCTTTGTGGCTATTGGAATAAATTGGTCTTAGTAAATTAGGACCCAAATGAGCATTCTTCCTGAATCTTCACACTCAAGGAGCCCACAACCCTAGATCAGTGTGATATTCAATTCATGCAGTATAGTGGGTTGAATAGGTATGATCCAAAGGGATATGAAAACCCAATTGAATCAGTTTTCCTACTTACAGAAAGAGAATAAACCTATAGAATTTTCATGCCTCACTAAATTAGGAAAGTTAAACTTCATAGAAGCCATTGTAACATCAACTATCTAAGACCAGAAAGGAAGACAAAAAGTGAAAGACAGGAAATATTAGAAAACTTTGAAACTTCAAAATAAATACAAAGTCCATTTGAAAACTATAATATGCATGTAGATGTAGCTACAGAAAAAAACTTCAAAATCATAAAAATAATAGGCAAAATCTCGAAGAGAATTGAAAAAAATGTTGAACAAATTATATATAAAATTACTCCTCATAACCGCTTTAGCTCCATCCCACAAATTTTAGTATGTTGTCTCATTATTGTCATTCTCCTGGATGAAATTACTGATTATGTCTATGATTTGCTGTTTCACCATTCATTCTTTAGGATTGGATTATTTAATTTCCAATTAACTTTTGGTCTATTTTTTCCTGACCTTATATTACATATGATTTTTACTGCATCATAATCTGAAAAAAGCATTTATTATTTCTGCCTTTCTGCATTTGATTTTGAGGTTTTTATGCCTTAATTCATGGTCAATTTTTGTATAAATTCCACAAACCGCTGAGAAAAGTAAACTCTTTTCTGTCTCCATTCAATTTTCTCCAAAGATCTATTATACCTAACTTTTCTAACACTTTGTTTACCTCTTTAACATCTTTCTTATTTATTTTGTGGTTTGATTTATCTAATTCCAAGAGAGCAAGGTTGAGATACCCCACTAGTATAGTTTTGCTATTTCTTCTTGCATCTCTCTTAACTTTTCCTCTAGGAATTTGGATGCCAAACCACTTGGTGCATATGTTTAGTATTGATATTGCTTCATTATCTGTGGTACTATTTAGTAAAATACAGATTCTTTCCTTATCTCTTTTAATTAGATCTATCTTTGATTTTTCTTGATATGAGATCAGGATTGCTACTCCTGCTTTTTTTTAAACTACATCTGAAGCATAATAGATTCTTCTCCAACCCTTTGCCTTTGCTCTATATGCTTTAGATGTGTTTCTTGTAAACAACATATTGTAGGATTCTGGCTTTTAATGCAGACTGCTATTCACTTCTATTTTAAGGGAGAGTTTATCCCATTCACATTCATGATTAAAATAACTAATTCTGTATTTCCTGCCATCTTATTTACCCAAAGTTATGTTTTTCTCTTTCCTTTCACCTTTCTCCCTTCTCCCCTCCCCAGTATTTTGCTTTTGATGACCACCTCCCAAAAACAGTTCTCCATCCTTTAGATCCCTTCCCCCTTTTTTACACCTTTCCACTAATCTTCTATTTTCCCTTCTATTTATCTTTCCCTTTCTTTTCTCCCTTTCCCTCCCACTTCCCTATAAGGTGAGACAAGTTTCTCTGTTAAACCAAATATGTCTAATTTTCTCTCTTAGAGCCCATCTGATGAGAGTAAGATTCACTCAATGCTCATCCTCCTCCTTTCTTTCCCTCAGTTATATTAGGTTTTCTTTGCCTCTTCACATTTACTTTACTTTTACCTCTTTTTTATTTTATTTTACCTCCTTTTCCCTCTTTTTTCCAGTATGATCCCCTTTCCACCTCTAGTTTCTTTTTTCATATTATCAAAGTAAAATAAAATTATACCCCCAAACTTTAAGTATCCCCATAGTAGAAATATAGTTCTCAAGAGTCCTTTCCTTTTTACCTTTTTATGATTCTCATGAGTTCTGTGTTTGGAGGTCAAAGTTTTTGTTCAGATCTGGTCTTTTCATTAGAAATAGGTGAAATTTACCTATATCATTAAATGTCCATCTTCTTCCCTGAAAGATAATGCTCATTCTAGCTGGATAGCTTATTCTTGGCTTTAATTCAAATTCCTTTGCCCATTGTAATATCTGATTCCAGGCCCTTTGATCCTTTATGGCTCCTTGGTATTTGAATTGTTTCTTTCTAGCTGCCTGCATTATCTTTTCTTTGGTGCAATAGTCCTGAAATTTAGCCATGATATTCCTTGGGGATTTAATTTTGGAGTCTCTTTCAGTAGATCAGTGAATTCTTTTTGGTGGCTATCTTACCTTCTGATTCTAAAACATCAGGGTAGTTTTCTTTCATGATTTCCTGTGAGAGAGTGGTGAGGTTCTTTTTTCATCATGGCTTTTAGGAAGTCCAATAATCATTAGATTGTCTCTGCTAGATCTGTTTTTCAAATCAATTGTTTTTCCTAGGAGATATTTCATATTTTCTTCTATTTTTTCTTTTGTTCTTGTTTTTGTTTGACTGATTCTTGAAATTTTATTGCTTCATTCAATTCCATTTATTCAATTCTAATTTTTAGTTTATTTTCTTCAGCTACCTTTTTAGCTCCTTTTGTAATTGGCCAATTGAATTTTTTTGTTCATTGCAAACTTTTTCCATTTCACCAATTTTGTTTTTCAGTGAATTAGTGTCTTTTTCATATCTCTTTTGTAGTACATTATATCCTTCTTGCAATGATCTTATTTCATTTCTCCATTTTTCTTCTAACTCTCTTTTGAGATTTGTTATGCAATCTTCCAGGAAAGCCTTGTGAAAGGGGTGGACCAGGCTATGTCTCTATTTATGGCTTCCTCTGGAGTTGCTTTACCTTTAGGCACTTCAGGATCTGAGGTCTGTTCTTCTCTCTCTACATAAAAGCTGAATGTGGTGAGAGTTCTTTTTTTGTTTGTTTTTATTCATTTTTTAAACCTTAAGGCCTGTTCAAAGCAAAGGAGAAACAGCTGCTTTAATTTGCTCTGGGGCAGTTCTGCTGATTGACTCCTGGTGCTGGGTTATCCAGGCTATATCCTGTGTTTTTAGTGGTTTACAATCCAACTTTTATTAAAGGCAGATCTGCCAAAGCACTTGCTTGCAACCAGGGCAGAGTGGCCTAAGAGGCTCACAGAAGCTTCCCAAGTGCTTGGAAGCTGGAACGGTCTGAGTCCTGGCAGTGCTTCCTGCCATGTCTCCCTTTTCTGCCTTCTGGGCTGGCAGACTACCCCCCTGCCCGACTG
This sequence comes from Myrmecobius fasciatus, assembly GCA_023553655.1. Lineage (NCBI taxonomy): Eukaryota > Metazoa > Chordata > Mammalia > Dasyuromorphia > Myrmecobiidae > Myrmecobius > Myrmecobius fasciatus. The sequence goes on from JAJPUD010032682.1 coordinate 8,451, forward strand.
AAAGAGATCTGTCATGTTGTTATTCTAAGGTAACTTCTTCTGGGAATGTGTTGTACTCCAGACATTTGGGGGTGCTTTGTCTACAAAATAAGTTTATACACTAAATCTGCTGTTGGTTTGAGAGAAAGGTCAGAGGAGGTCACAGAGTCAAGTCTACACTCCACTATCTTGAAAAAATTGTATTATAAAGGGAAAATGAACTAATATTTCTATATGAAAGACAGAATTATGTGTATTTCCCAGTTGTTATATAACAACAAGAAATTCTAAAAGGCTTTAAAGGGAAAATTTTAAAAAGTTATAAAAAAGTTATAAAACAAGACAGGAATTTAGATTTTTTTAAAAATAGTTCTCAAGAAAGAAGTTAAAAAGACAATTAGCAGAATGGGAAAAATGCATATGGTGAAAAATGTATTCAGAGAGGTAGAAGCTCTAAGAGACAGGGTAACAGATTTGCTGGACAAAAATACTAAAGAGGAGGAGAATTTGACATAAGAGATAAAATAGGAGGTAATGTTTAAAGGACATATGAACTTAATATAAATCAATATGACCTTGAAAACAACATATAAAGAGATAATTTAGGAATAATTGACTTTTATGAAGAACATGACAAAAAAACACAAAAAAATCGTGAATAGCATAATGAAGCAAGAAGCATAGGAAACCGTATAGGATTTCTGAATGTGTACAATAAAGTTCTAATCTAAAGTGTAGATTAGAAAATTTTACATATAGCTGCCATAATGGAAGTAAGAAAGAGTGGGCAAGTACCTCACACTCTTAGAAATAAATTCCAATTGATTTCTTCATTTACTTATTTATTTGCAAGGTACCAGGATAAAAAATAATTGAAAACAAGGTAGCAAAATCAAACAATATACAATTATTCCTTAGTCACAAATCAAATAAGCAAATATAAATATGTCAAAAGCAAAAGATGTAAAACTACAAATTTGAAATAATATATCCTAAGTGTTTTGGACTAATTATAAATTAAAAATATGCACATTTAACAGTAGAAAAGCACTTGAAAAATTCTCTTACCTTCCTGTTACCTGATTGGCAGTGAAGTAGCTCAGCTCAACCAAAAGAGTCCTAAATCTTACCCAAAGTGAAGTTTGCAGAAGTATATAGTGAAGCAGTCTTGGATATCATAGAAACTATCAGTTTCTCTCACATTTTCTTCTTCCTAGAGTGTTTTTCTTCAATAACCTGAAATGAAGTTGTCATTGTCCATTTTCCTTTGATCACCAATCATTTGACAGAATGAGTTTTGGTCTCATGGTTTGCATTAGTGTTCTCTCACTCTCTCTCTCTCCCTCTCTCTGTTTCTCTCTTATACATACAGCTTAGATATCAGACCCTTGTTCATAAAAATTTTTTAATAATTTTATGTTATCAAAATTATCCATTTAAAATGTTTATATATAATTGTTTGCATCCCTAGATGGGAAAACAATATCTATAATTCTCCAGAATACTGTCTGTCACTGGGAAAAACAAAAGGGGACATCACATAGACTAGGGTGTGGTTCTAAGTGGACTCTGAAGTGATGACATCAAAAAAGATACTAAGGGGTCGGAAATGGTCTGTACTAAAAAAAAAAAAGAAAGGAGAAGTATAAAAAGAAAACTGGTTGGCATGAAGAGGTGCATAACACCTCTTACAATCCGGGGGAAAAGAGAGAGGGGTGAGCATTATCTAAAGCTTGATCTCATCAGTTTGGGTTATAAGAGAGAACAAATTGGTCATTCAGCTGGATAAAGAAATTTATCTAATCCTATAAAGAAGTGGAAGAAGATAGAGGATTGCTGGATTGTAGATCATATTTAACTCTTCACTCTTCCTCATTTTGTATGTTATTTAGTTGACAAGTTTTGTTAAACCTACTTAAAAAATCTTTCAAATCTGTTTTTATCTCTCCATTCCCTCCATAAGTCCAATGGTCTTATTTGCAATTCTTCATAGAAGCCATTGCATTATCAATTTCCAAGGTTAAAGCCTAAAATGATTCTTTCACCTCAGTATTATTAATACCATTTAAAACTCAGAACAAACAGTACTTAAGACCTATACTTAAAATCTTTGTCTTCCACTTCCCCAAAAATCATTTACTTGTTTTATGAATATATGTCAATATATTCATACAAACATATACATATGCATCTATTTATAGATATGTATAGTTTTTTCTCTGATAAAATATAAACTCCTTATATAGGCAGGGATGATTTAATTTTGTCTTTTTATACTCAGCATTTACATAATGTGTAACACATTATATGCATTGGGTGGCTTGAAAATAAAGAAGAATTTGAATTAAAGGAAAACGAGTACATCTCAGTCATGGAAAACAAATGATGCAAAGGTAAAGAGAAAGGAGATAGAGTGTGACATATGTGAATCTGAAAATAGCCAGTTTTATTTGAATGTAGAGTTTGTGAAAAACAAAATGTAAAAGAAGTAACTGTAAAGTAAGATACAGAAGATCTTGAGCAAAACATTTAAGTATCAAGCACAGGAGTTCACATTCATCATAAAAGCAACTACAAACCTTATTAAAGAATGCATCTATCTCTTATAATAAGAGAAATACAAATTAAAACATACTCAAGGTTTAAGTAAATTGACAATGAGAATAAAAAGTGGGAATAGTGAATGTTGAGAGGTTTTGGAAAGACAGGAAGTAATGTATTTGTAGATGTGTGAATTAGACCACTCTAAAAGCCACATTGGAAAACAATTTTGAAAAATAACTTATATGCAATTAGAATGGCTAAAATGTCCTTATTCTAACTCAGATGTTCAACTGCCAGGTATATGCTTCGAGAAGCAAATTGAGAAAAAGTAAGGCTCTATATATGTCAAAATATTTATAGCAGCACATATTGTGTCAGTAAAGACTGGGAAACAAAGAAGGCACATATAAATTGAGGAATAAACTGTGATAAATACATGTAATGGAATATTTCCATACTACAAAAAATAACAAACGTAATGAAGAGAGATAATTATGGAAAAGTTTAAATAAACTGATATCAAGTTAAATCATTCAAGAAAACAATGTATACAATGACTTCTGCAATGTAAACAGAAAGAACAATTGTAATCAAAAAATGGATGTTGCAAAATTACAAAGAACCAAAGATATAAAAATAATATCTATCTCTATACCTTTTTAGAAGTGAGGGGAGCGGGGGGCGGAGCCAAGATGGCGGAGTGAAAAGGTGACTTTCTTCCTCTCCTCCGATCTTCTCTCAAATCAACAATAAAATAAGCCTGCGAACTGATCTTCAAGTCAACGAACTCAGAAATATTTGGGCACAGC
>JAJPUD010032684.1:0-11782 GCA_023553655.1 Myrmecobius fasciatus
TTAGGTTTATTCCTAATTTATCCTCCTGAAACCTCTCCAAGACTCTGTACCTATTCTGACTTAAGTGCCTTGTGAGTTTATGTCTTGAACTTCACTGTCATCACAATAGTTTTGTTATTTGTTTGTTTGTTTGTTTTATGGTGTGATTCTTTTTTGTTGTTATTTGGAAATTTTCCAGTATATTTCTTGACTTTGAGTTTATGTTTAAGTTGAAATCTATTTCTGGCATTGATGATTGGGAGAGGATCACTTTCCCAAGCTTTTTCACACATTTTTAAAAAATGTTTTCTTAACCAGTTCTGAGGTTTGGCAATTTTTCAGTACTCCCAAGGTAGTATGATCTGGAGAATGATATTCACCATTCTCTTGTCTGGTCTCTAGTTCTCACTGGAAGTGCCAGGGAGGATTCTAATCTCTTGGTATTGAATCTTTGTTCCCTTGTGACTAGAAGAGTCATTGCATCTCAGAGCTCCAGTTATGTTTTGAATGAAAGTGCTCCTCTTTGTCTTTGAACTATGACCTAGAAGTGAGTATAGGTAATAGATATGCAAAACAGCTTCGAATGTTGTGTCCACTGCTAGTTCAAGAGTCCTCTACAATTTCTGACAAATAGTCAGATTTTATTACCATTTCTAGTTTAATTAGTAGTGAAACTATTGCTGCTCCACCATTTTTTAAAATTTTATTTTATTTTATTTTTATTTTATCTGAGTGAGCTATACCAATTTAGAGAGTATTTTATTCCTTCCTTGAGCCAATTCTAGTAAGTTTCACTCCCTCCCTCCCTTTTATCTCCTCATCCCCTCCACTTTAAAAGCTTTTTCTTGTCAATTTTACATGTAATAATTTACCTTTTAACTTTTTCCCAGCACATTTCTCTCTCACCACTTAATTTATTTACATTTTATACATCATCCTGTCTAATTCAAGTAGCACCTAGACATTTATCTATCTATCTATCTATCTATTGATCAATCTATCTGTCTGTCTATCTATCTATCTATCTATCTATTAATACTGATTACCTTTATATACTTCCCTTTATTCTTGTATTTTAAAGTCAATTTTTCCATTTAGCTTTGGTCTTTTCATCAAGAATACTTGAAAATCCATAATTTCATTGAATATCCATTTTTCTCTCTGAAGGATTATACTCAATTGTGCTTGCTGTAATCCAAGCTTCATTGCCCTCTGGAATATCATATTTTGAGGTCTCCAGTGCAATGTAGAAATTGGTAAATCTTGTGTTCCTTGGCTCCATGATACTTGAATAGTTTCATTCTGATTCCTACTTGCAGTCTTCTCTACTTGACCTTGGGGTTCTAGAATTTGGAATGATGTTCCTGAAAATTTTCACTTTGGAATCTCTTTTAGGAGGTAATAAATGGTACTTTCAATTTCTTTTTTGACATACTGGTTAGAGAATATCAAGACAGTTTTTTTGACAGTTTTTTGAAGGATAATATCTAGGATATTTTAATGGCTTTCAGATAATCCAATAACTTTTAAATCATCTCTCCTATATCTATGTTTAAGTTAGTTTTTTTCCCAATTAAGAATTTTATATTTTCTTCTTTTTAAAATTATGCTTTTGTTTTTATTTTATTGTTTCTTGATTCCTCAAAGTCATCAGAATTCATTCTCAATTCTAATTTTTAAGTAATTATTTTCTACAGTGAGCTTTTGTATCTCCTTTTCCATTTCTCTAATTCTGCTTTTAAAGAATTTTTTTCTTTAGTGTTTCTCCACCTCTTTTTCTTCCTCCTCCCAATTTGACCAATTCTAGTTTCAAGGAGCTTTTTTTTCCATGAGTTAAATTTTTTGTGTTTTGGTTAGTTCTAATTTTTAAGGCCTTCTTATTCTGATTGGTTTTTTATATTTTTTTTTTACTTTGTATCTTGTTCTGTTTTGTAGTGTTATTTTCTTTAGTATTTTTTGTGTCTTCTTTATCTAGCCGTTGACTTGTTTTCCATCATTTTCTTGCATCACTCTAATGCCTCTTCCTAACTTTTCCTATAATTTCTCTTTGCTTTTGACAATCTTGTTGAGCTCCTCCCTGGCCTGAGACTAATTCATATTTTTAAAAGACTTTTAATGAAGGAGTTTTAACTTTGTTATCTTCTGAGAAAGTAATCTGATATTTATTGTTATCATAGCAATTTTCTAGGTTCACAATCTTTTTTTCTATTGCTTACTATTTTTTTCAAATTATTTCAGCCTGTTACTTGAATTTTAATTAGTTTTTTTTTTTTTTGTTACAGTAGAGCTCTCCTTCCAGGTTAGAGCATTCACTCTTCCAAAGTTCTGAGATTTTGTGTTGTTGTTCTCAGAGATACTTGTAGGGACCTGTATGTTTTCAGTTTTTCCAAGGTTCTGTGATCTAACGTGATGGGTATTTACTATTATCTTATCTGTGCTCTAGCCTGTGAGCCACTGCAATTACCTTTTTCTGCTCTGGAACTATGGGGAGGGTGTCTACTACACCATGGCTACAAGCTCTGGTGTGCTAGTCCTCCTCCTTACCTTGAGACAACCACTCAGTACTGTGACTTGGAGCTAAGTATTGGAAAAGCAACAGAGTCCTGTCTCAATGCTAGCAAAGAAACACTCTGTAATCTCCTTCTGACCACTTATTAAATCTTCTTATTATCTGTAGGTAGAAAAGTCCAGAGGCTGTTGCTGTTGCTATTGATTCAGGTTGGCTCCTGCTTTGTTGTGTCAGGGGTTGTGCTGGTACTATTTGAACTGGATTGTTGCTCCACTCCTATCCTAATAAGACAACCTTTTCCTTCCAATCTTCAGAGTTGTATGTGACTGACATCTGTGCATTAGTTAATCTGGAATTTATAACTACTATCACTCATTCACTTGTGCCAAGGCCTGTTCCTGATTTAATGGGGCTGGGACTGAGCTCCATTCTCACTCTAGTGCTAACAGTCCTTTGCTGTCAACCTTTCAAGTTGTCCTAGACTGGAGAATTGCTTGAGTCCATCTTCTCGTGGGTTCTGCTGCTCTAGAATTAGTTTAGAGTCATTATTTAAAAAGGTAACTGTAAGAGTTTGGGAGAAAATTTATGAGAGTCTCTGCCTTTACTCTGCCATCTTGATTTCCTTTCTGAGACCTAAATTTTTTTTAAAGCATTGAAATAAAGGGTGAATCTACTTGACTGAGAAGAAAAACTCGGAGGAAGAAGAATTATATAACCAGATAAATGGATTTAATAATTTAAAAAATTCACAGCCTCATAGTAGTCTCAGGCTAAGGAAGAACTCAGAAAGGATTGTCAAAATCAAATGAAAGAGGTAGAGGAAAAATTAGAAAGAGACATCACATTTTTTTGAAATGAAAGAGATAACAAAAAAGATGAAGTTATCCCAGATGAGGGGAAAGGTAAAATAATAATAATAATAATAATTAAAAAAGTAAAATAACCAAAGGAATATTATACTTTGTTGATAACAGAAGGGAAAAAATCATGTCTTGAAAAAAAGAAAATACTATTAAGAACAAATGGGGGGGGAAATACAATCTAGTCCTTAGCAACAATCTGAGTAAAAATTAAAATTGACCAAAAGAAAATAATTAGAACTAAATGATACTTTTTATCCTAGTCACACAGAGGTTTGAGATGGGGAAAATTAGAGATGGAGAAAGTTTTCAGTTAAAAACCAATAACAAAGCACACACATTTTAGTGTCTGTGGACTCTACATTCCAAATGAGAATAAAGTTTATAACTAAGACATGCCCTCCCCCCTTCCTTATGAAATTAACATTTTCCTGGTTTGATGACAGGGGATGAGAGAGTCTTTCTCTCAATAAGCTTATGGGCTTTAAACTAAGAAAGAAAATATATTTGAGCATCTGATTTTCCTTTCAGAAAAAAAGTTACTGGGGACAAAAAGTACAAGTGACAACAAAGCATCTATCTTTAGATGGCTGTGATAGTAGCAGTCAGAAGAAGGATGGATTTAGAGTGACGGGAAATGGCAAGAAATTATAAAGATGTTTGGATTCTAAAACTACAGATTTAAGGCTAGAAAATATCTCCTTGTCCAAAGTCTTTATTTTATAGATAAGAAAAGTGAAGACCGGGCAGATTATGTGACTTTACCAAACTCATACAGGCAGGAAGGGTTTAAGATATGTGGGGGGGTGTGGAGAAACTTTAGCTTAAATTTTCTGATTCCAGGGTTCATTCCATTGTATTACGTTTTGTATCATTTGGGTGTGTGACTAGTGAGGTTTTGCTAGAGATAAAACACCATAGCAACAAGCCCAGAATAAAGTTTAATAGCAAAATGATGACACCAGAAAACAATGATGGCTCTGCAGTCTCAGATGTGTATCTCTTCTCCACACATATGTTCTATTTACACCCCATTGTCATATTTATGCTGAATATAATGAGCACATCAAAGAAGCTTAGTCTTGTTGCAGCTTAGCTACAGCTCAAGAAATCCATCATCTTAGCCTTCCCTGATGCTGGGGTAATAGATATGTGTCACAACATATGGCCTGGGGTAGGTTTTTAGGAGCCATGTATAAGTGAGAGAGTGTGTCTCCAAGCTTTATGTAGAGAAAGATCAGTCAAAGGTGGAGAACTAGGTTAATACAGAATAGCAGATGCGTAAATGAAGGTGAATGAGAACTCTTACAATATAAGACCTCCAAATTTCATGCTTTATTTAGTCATTGTCTACACATGGAAACAATAAATGAAGAGTTATTTTCCATGGGAGGATTTTGTTTGTTTGTTTTGTTTTCTTTAACATCAGTATCAGCTTGTCATATGACATGCTAAAACACTTCTAAGAAAGAAACTTTTAATACTTTCCCACTTAAAATGAGTCCTTTCTCTTTCATTGTGGCTTGCTAATATTTTTCCCACTTTGTGTGTGAGCAGCACTGTCTGTTCATGCTGTCATTAATGTTACTGCACATTTGGACTCATCCTGTTATGAATTACCAGTTGTGTGAACATATAAAAGTTACTTATTTCAGCTTTAGGTTTTGTTTTGTTTTGTTTTGATTTTTGAATGAATCCTTTATGATTCTTTGAGGACAGGTAAATGTTATAGGAGAGAATGCTAAACCAATAGCCTGCAATACTGGTTTTAATTCTGCTACTTACTTTATCAAATTACTTTTTATGATTTCCCCTCTCTCTAAAATGATTCATGATTAATTCTGAGAGTCTTTTGTTTTTCTGACTGCCAAATCAATTTTCCTTTTCCTTTACTTGTCTTCATACCCCATCTAGCTTAAGTATCTTTTTGTTTAGTAAATCATTTCACTATTCTTGGATTCAAATTCTTTATCTATAAAATAAGTGGATAAGACTAAATGCCCTCTAAAATTCATTTAAGCTCTAATATTTAAATTAAGATTTCTTGAATATTATTTTACAGTGTAGCTTAAGAAGCAACTGTTGGAAAATAATAATGAGAAAGAAGCTGAGTGTTAGGTAATAATTCCCATGGTATAGAATAAAGGGAAAGGGCTCAGCATTTATATATTACTATACGTTAGACACTGTTCTAAGTGTGGAAAGTACCACAGAAAGGGCTAAGAAACACTGAGAGGAAGAAGAAACCTTAGAAAGAGACTTTAAATATTAGGGCACAATTATTCAAGGGTCAAACTGGGAATAATGGCTTCCTAGGGTAGAGAGATATATCCAAGGACTTTGTTAAGGAAGATATAAAAAGAAAACAAACAAACAAACAAACAAACAAAAAAAAACCAAGACAATTCAGAGCATAAGTATGAGTGAAGCACACCTGTTTATTCCATCTCTTGTAAATCATTCTGGATAAATCAAAGGTAAACTTAGTGGCCTTTTCTTGCTGATATGAATAGCTTCTATCATCACCCTTTCAATTTCAACATCTTTTGAGAAAAGTCCTACTTTAGTTGTAGTTCTACTGATTTGTCGCAATAAGACACTGGACTTATTTTGATCTGAGGGTCATCACAGTTTTATTCTAAGAGCTCATGAAAGTTTTTGACATAGCATGAATTAAACAACCCAAAAGATCGACCATATTACTAATAAAGTCACTCTAAAAAGTTGCTTCTTTGTCACAAGATGACATGATATTTATATCACACAGAGAAAGTTTAATATGAATGATTCCTGGATGCAATAATTAGTATTCAATTTGTCCATGCTATTCCTTTGCTTTAATGTTTGGAAAATCTAAAGTACAGCAAAGTTACTTGCTGTGATTATTGTAATTGAGGAGAAATTTACTAGGAATAACACCATTAAACACTGTGCTGTCAGTGGAGTTATAGCTTTTTTTTGTGTGTGTGTGTATGTGTGTGTGTGTTTTATTTTTTTATCTCCAAATTTTAACCTCACAGTACAAGCACTGAATTTTTTAGGGCTTGACAATTTAAACTTGATTAGAATAGTCTAGGAGATTTAGATACAGTAAATCTTGGGTCTAATCCTTAGACAAGTTGAAGACAATCTATATAGCAGAGTATGAAGAAAGCTAAATTTTTCTCTTTTCAGAGTATTTTGTCATGTTTTAAGTGCTCACAAAATATACATATGCAATGTGTGTGTGTTTGTGTATGTTGTGTAAATAATACATTTAAATATATTTGAAATAGTTGGTGTCAATATAATCAAGCCTGTCTGGCAGATATGGCAGCGGCAACAAGAATTTTTGAATAAGCAATAGTTTAAAGGAAATGAGACCAGGCTAACAGACTTAGAGGCAGATTTTAAAAATAAATAATAATCTATTGTATGTGGGAGGGACTCCTGCTGCTAAAGCCATAAATAACAAAACTTTTATGTAACATACTAATTTAGGGGGCATACTGAATCCTCTAAAAGATCTCCCTGGAGCTGCCACCTCAAGGAAAACTCTGTCCCCTTGAAAATCACCATAACTTATCCATAAATTGTTGTCCCTTGTTATCACCTGGCAAATAAGTACTCAAATAATTTCTATTCAGTTCTTCTAGTTCTACCATCTGGAGAAAAGTATATTTCTCTTTCCCAGGAAAGACACTCAATTACTTTAAAACTAGTCACAAAACTTTTTTGTCCAAAGACCCCCGGGGACATCCCTTAGACTCATTCAGTGTGTCATTGAATTTAAAAAAAAATGTAATATGAAGACATTATTTGTCTACTAAAATACTCCTCCCTTTTTAAATTACATATTTGCATGAGGCTAGATTTTCTTTAAATGCTCCACCCAAATCACCACTTTACCACAATCAAATAAAAAAGTAGATATAAGAATTCAGATTTTTTTCAATTAATTCAGTTATTAAAAAGAAATATGCAAACATGTATAAGATAATACTACTGATCATCTATTTTGCATATATGTTAATGCATAATTAATCATTTTCAAATAAGTTTCTTGGGCTTCAGATTCCTTGTTTGATTTCCTTCTTTCCACTTTATAAGAGGCTTTGGGACCCATTTATGACATGTTGTATTACTGAGAAATATTGAAAACTAATATTTAAATGCCTTTGAAAATGAGCCATATCCACTGATTTCTTCTGCATAGATTTAATTGAGATAATGCAGTTTTAGTTACTTTCTAGCTATGTAAGTCCAGTCAAATCACTTTTGTTCAAACCTTTGTTTTCTTCTTTTTAAAATGGAGATAATGATATTTTAATGCCAATTTTACAGTTGATATAAGGAAAATATTTTGTAAGCTTTATATAAATGTGATTCAGTTTTTGTAAACATTAAAATGCTATATAAATTTGATACATTATAACTATTTAATATCAACTGCCAGTACTCTGAAATTTTTGGTTTCCTAATGTAATAGATACCTAATGTAGTAAAGACAAGCTCTTGAGTCCCTGATCTAAGAATTGACTTCTAATGCATCTTGACCTCTTAAATAATAAATGTTGCAGATCTCTGCTAAAAATTCAATGTGACTTTCTACATAGAAAAATGTTACGAATTTTTTTTTTTTTTATGAAAAAGAAAAGGTAATTATTTAAAGTATCACTCAGGATTCCTAATATTCAGTATCTGTTAATACTATTGTTGAAAAAATTGACAAAAAATATTAACATTTTAAGAAAAAATTGACATAAAATATTAAAATTTTAAGAAGTTTGCAAATGATCATCTTTAAAGGATTTATTTATTTATTTATTTATTTTTTGCTTTTTGCTGAGGCAATTGGGGTTAAGTGACTTGCCCAGGGTCACACAGCTAAGGAATGTTATGTGTCTGAGATAAGATTTAAACTCAGGTCCTCTTGACTTTAGGGTTGGTGCTCTTTTCACTGAGCCACCTAGATGCCCCAGCAAATCATAGTCTTTATTTTCTTTATCCTGAATCATATTTTCCCACATATTTTTGCGACCTATTGTCATCTTCACATTGAAGATATTATAAATTAATTTGTGTTAAATTAATTTCCAAGTAAATTCTCTAATTTATAATTACATCTTTCAAGTGATTGATTGGCTGTTCTTCATTTTTGAAGAAGAGCAAAATGGCATCACTATGTTACTGTCAAGTTACAATGTGTCTACCTGTAACTGATCAAACCAATATTAGCATGGATTGCACTGCCACAGGTAGGATGTATAGTCCATACGAACATTTGAGGTACCTTCTCAATTTTCTGCATTTTGCATTAGGCTAATTCAATTCTGTTTTGCTTAAAGAGCACAACACCTTCTCTGCTAAGGCACACCATGCTGGACAGTACTGTGCCCTTTTCTCCTATGTTACATAATTGATTTAAAAGTTCTTAAGAGATACCTTGAGACTGTATTTAGATGACCACCTTGTGTCATCTGAAACAAATATTGATATGCAAGCTGAAATCATGCCAATGAGGACTTGCTTGATTTTATCCTAGGTACAATGAAGTGCCTGAGAAACTTCCCATAACATAATATTTATCCATTTATTTCTATATTCTTTAAGTATTTGATTTTCATTTTAAGTTCATTTTCATTCTTTCAATTTGTAACTATTTCTACACATTTGTTATTACTCAAAAAATCATTACCTTCAAAATAATTCAGTTCAATGAATGTTTCTGTATCTTTGAAAATTTCATGGGTATTAGAAGTCTAATCCCAAACCCCAAGCATTTTTCTAGTATATCATCAATGTAATTCACGTAGTAGAAAGTGACTACACAGAGCTGGGTGATATTTACTATGTAAAGATTTTTCCTATATATCTGTATACATAGAGGTATTCATACATAGAGATTAACATGTTATTTATTTATGTTTCCATATGCATGCACAAATATGTATTTTTATATATGTATATATATATATATACATACATGTACATGCAGAAACACATACATAAACACACTCATATTTCTCGTATGAGAAATATGCCCTGTACAGACATTTTGAAGCACCCAAAGAAATCTTGAGACTACAAAGAAAGATTGAAATTAGAATTTTATATGTGCATTTATCTATGATGCTAATTGGGAAAATAATTATATTTTTGAGATAAAATCTGAGTCCTAAATCATATCTATGCAATTCATTTTAGAAGAACTGAATCTTTACCTCTACTCTAAAATGAGCATGAGTCTTTTGAAGTTCATTTTTGATGAGCATAGAAATATATTCAATGGGGGGGCAGAGCCAAGATGGCGAACTGCAGATAGCTTTCTCTGTGAACTCCTTTGGGACCTTCCCTCAAACCCAGACAAAGTGAGCCTTCCAACTGGTTTGTGAGTGAAGGCTCCGCCAAACATTTGGACTACAATGCACTTCTATCAAAGATCTACCTTGAAAGAACTCCAGAGAAGGTTAGCCCCAGGGGAAATCGGCCGCTGGTCTCAATCAGACTCCAGCCTGGGCGGAAGTCAGGGCTGCAATAGAGGGCCGGATTTAAGGCACCCAGGAAGCCCCTGGGAGACGCCTGGGCCACTTTGCTCTGCTTGCGGGCAGGTGCTTTGACAGATCTGCCTTTGGTAAAGGGTGGATCAAGAGCAACTGAAAACGTGGTCCTAGTGCGAATCTAGCCCCACCAGCCTCAGACCGGAAGTCAACTCGGCAAACTGCCCCAGGGCAAATACAAATCGTTGCAGTTTTCTCTGTTTTTGACCAATATCCCAACTTTAAACCATGAGCAAGAAGCAGAAGAGAGCTCTCACCATAGAAAGCTTTTACGGAGAAAAAATAGAACAGTCCCCAGATCCTGACATTATGAAAACAATCCCAGATGAAGCCACAAAGGCAGACTTAAGTTGGTCTCCCTTTCAAAAGGCTTACCTGGATGATTGCATTAAGAATCTCAAAAGAGAGCTAGAAGAAGAATGGGGAAATAAATTGAGATCAGGGCAACAGAAATAGCAAAAACTGGAAAATAGGACTGGTGAATTGGAAAAAGAAAACAGTTCATTGAAAAACAAAATTGGTGAATTGGAAAAAATCACCAACTCACTGGAAAATAAAAATGGTGAACTGAAAAACAAAATTGGTGAATTGGAAAAAGATAACAATTCACTGAAAAACAAAATTGGTGAATTGGAAAAAGACAACAATTCACTGAAAAATAAATCTGGCAAAATGGAAAAAGAATGCATTGAATCAAGAAACTGAATTGGCCAGCTACAAAAGGAGCTAAAAAAGATAACTGAAGGAAATAATACTTTAAAAATTAAAATTGAACAAATAGAAGTAAATGACTCAATAAGACTTCAAGAATCAGTTAAACAAAAACAAAAAAATGAAAAAATAGAAGAAAATATGAAATATCTCCTAGGAAAAACAACTGACTTGGAAAACAGATCCAGGAGAGACAATTTAAGGATTATCGGACTCGCTGAAAGCCACGATGAAAAAAAGAACCTGGATGCTATCTTCCAGGAAATCATGAAAGAAAATTGCCCTGATGTTTTAGAATCAGAAGGCAAAATTGGCATTGAAAGAATTCACCGATCACCTCCAGAAAGAGACCCCAAAATTAAAACCCCAAGGAATATCGTGGCCAAATTTCAGGACTATCGCACCAAGGAAAAGATATTGCAAGCAGCTAGAAAGAAACAGTTCAAATACCAAGGAACTGTCATTAGAATTACACAGGATCTGTCAGCTTCCACTTTAAAGGATCAAAGGTCCTGGAACCAGATATTCCGAAAGGCAAAAGAACTTGGATTACAGCCAAGAATAAGTTATCCAGCTAGAATGAGCATCATCTTCCAGGGAAGAAGATGGTCATTCAATGATACAGGAGAATTTCACCTATTTCTAATGAAAAGACCTGATCTGAACAAAAAATTTGACCTCCAAGTAGAGAACTCAAGAGAAGCATAAAAAGGTAAAAAGGAAAACTCTTGAGAACTATATTTCTACTATAGGTATCCTTTAAAGAATGGCAGTATAATTTGATTTTTCTTTGATAATAATGGAAAAGAAATTAGAGGTGGAAGGGATATCATACTGAAAAAGAAAAAGGGGGGAGGGGGAAAGGAGACAAAATAAAGTAAAAATAAAGGAGGTAAAATAAGGCAAAATCTCATAAAGAGACATAGAAGATCTAATATAATTGAGGGAAAGAAGGGAGGGCGATGAGTATTGTGTAAACCTTACTCTCATTAGATTGGACTCTAAGAGAGTATATCAGACACATTTGGCTTCAAAGAAAGGCCTGACCCTCTTTGTGGGAAGGTAGGAGGGAGGGGAGAAAAGGAAAGGGATAAACTAATAGAAGGATTAGGGAAAAGGTATAAAGGGGAGGGAGGGAGTCTAAAGGGAGGAGGATTATTGGTGGGAGGTGGTCATCAAGAGCA
>JAJPUD010032685.1:0-11782 GCA_023553655.1 Myrmecobius fasciatus
TATGAAAAGGTGCTCCAAATCACTATTGATCAGAGAAATGCAAATTAAGACAATTCTGAGGTACCACTACACACCTGTCAGATTGGCTAAAATGACAGGAATAGATAACGATGAATGTTGGAGGGGATGTGGGAAGGCTGGGACACTGATGCATTGTTGGTGGAGCTGTGAACGGATTCAACCATTCTAGAGAGCAATTTGGAGCTATGTTCAAAAAGTTATCAAACTATGCATACCCTTTGACCCAGCAGTGTTTCTATTGGGCTTATATCCCAAAGAAATCATAAAAGAAGGAAAGGGCCCCACATGTGCAAGAATGTTTTTGGCAGCCCTTTTTGTAGTGGCTAGAAACTGGAAGCTGAATGGATGCCCATCAATTGGAGAGTGGCTGAATAAATTATGGTATATGAATGTTATGGAATATTATTGCTGTGTAAGAAACAACCAGCAGGACGATTTCAGAGAGGCCTGGAGAGACTTTCATGAACTGATGCTCAGTGAAGTGAGCAGAACCAGGAGATCATTATTCACAGCAACAACAATACTATATGAGGATCAGTTCTAATGGACATGACTCTCTTCAACAATGAAATGCTTCAAACCAGTTCCAATTGTTTTCAGTGAAGAGAGCCATATACACCCAGAGAGAGGGATGTGAAATGTGAACCACAACATAACATTTTCATGTTCTCTGTTGAGGTTTGCTTGCATTGTATTTCCTTTATTGGATTATTATCTCTTGTAGATACGATTTCTCCTACACAAAAAATGTTATGTGGCAATAACTATACATATATTCGATTTCTTAAGTATTCGAACATAATTATCATGTAGTGGATATCCTGCCATCTAGGGGAGGGGTGGGGAGTAGGGGGGAAAATTTGTAACAGAAAGCTTTGTAAGGGTTAATGTTTAGGAATTACCCATACATATGTTTTGCAAATAAAAAGTATTAATAAAAAAAATAAAATTTTAAAATTAAAAAAAAAATATATTTAAAAAAATGAGGGAACTGAAGCGCAGAAATATAATGTGATTTGTTCAAAGTCACACAACTAGTAAATGGCTAACCCAGAGTTTGACCTTAGGTCTCATGACTCCAATTTCACCAATTTTTCCATATTCTATATTGTTTCATCTGTGAAATGAGAGACATTAATAATTTCAATAGTTATCTTACAGGGTTATTGAGAAACTACAATCAAATAATGTTTATAAAGTACTTTATAAACCTTAAAGTGCTATGTAAGTATCAGCAATTATTAGTAGTAATATTTATTTCTAATGAAATATTCTGCTGCTCTGCAGCTGCTCCATCTCCTTTAAACAGATGACTTGGGGCATGGGATCAGACTTGCAACTAAAAAAAGAAGAAATCATGAAGCCTCAATTTCCACATCTATAAAAGGACTGCTGGGTGGAGCAGTATATAGAATGCCAAGCCTAGAGCCAGAAAGCCTCATCTTCCAGAATTCCAGTCTGGCTTCAGACACTAGTCATATCATCTTGGAGAAGTCATTTAACCCTGTTTGCCTCAATTCACTCATCTGTAAAAAAAAAAAAAAAGAGCAGCAGAAGGAAATGGCAAACCACTCCAGTACGTCTACTAAAAAAAATTAAACAAGACACAAATGAGGTCAAGAAGAATAAGACAAAAATGGAACTACTGAACAAATATAATAAAAATAGGGGCATTGAACTATAAGATGATTTCTTAAGTCATCTCTAGTTGCAAATAAATTATGAAATACTATTCTGCAAATTGTTTCACAGGCAGATAAAATAGATGTTTTGTTGCTGAATGAATGTATTAAGATATAGACTCATCCATAGGTTCACTGAAAACATCCCTAGTATAAATCTCAAAGTCGACAGAATGATAGGAGATGTGTCTCATTGTTTTTCAAAAAAGAATACTATTTCCTAGAAGGATTTCTCTTTGCACAGTATCTATATTTTAAAGGCTTTTTATTCCTTGCAGCTTAGAAATAATTGATATTGCTATGAAAATAACTATTAAGCCTATTATTCTCAAGGTGTTTAAATCAGTCAATGTTTGTGTTCATTCGGTGATAATATTCTGACTATTATCATTACAGTTCCCCTGACAAAAAAAAATATAAGTATATTTTATTAATTGCAAGTCTATAGAGAATCCCATGATATATCACATTTTAAAAGTTAATGTCAGTCAATTTATTTTCAGCCATATTGTGTTGCATTCTTTGTAGCATTCTTTATGGTCATTGGTTAGTTTGGATATTACACCTTTATCCTCTGTTGATTCCTCAATAGAGAAAAACTGGATAGAAGTAGCTAAAAGAACCACTGGAAAAAAGGGGGAAAGTCTTACTAACATTGGATTTCCTCATACAATATTGGCCTAAACTAAAAGATAAAGTGCAAAGATCAGAAAATAGCTCCAGGGAGTCTTTTCCCAATGATGGTCAGCCTGGGATAATTATCCAGCACACAGGAAAATTACCTCTGTTGGTCTCTCAAGCATGGAGACCAAATAAATCAAATTAGAAGCAATGTTCTTTTTTTTGCCATGCCGTGTGTGTGTGTGTGTGTGTGTGTGTGTGTGTTTTGCATGATACACTGAGTGATTTATTTAACCAAGTGAATTTCAAAAGTAGTTCATTAATATTAGAGAAGGACTGAGACTTGATCTTTAGTGGGAGAGGGCTTTGGGAGTAGATAGGGCTAATGGTTAATATTCATTGTTTCATCTCTTTCCTCCCAAGTGCTTCTAAAACACATTTATTATTTTTTCCTTAAACTTGAGTCCATGCTTGAAACTGTGATGTTTATTAGACCTAGAATGAGTAAGATTTTATGAAATGTTAGTCAAAAGGCCCACAAAGAATGTGAGAACTATGTATTACAGTAATTCTGATCCACAGCATTATTTAATATTTTATGTTACTTTGTATCATGAAATACTACAAAGAATATATAAATGAAAGATGCAGAACTATCAGTTGAGGTCAAGATCTATGTCCACCAGAACCAGAAATGGGTATTCCAAACATGGTCTTTATTCCTTTAAGATTGTCATTTGTTCCTGTCAAGTAATTTAAATTTTCTTAGTTTAGATTCATCATTTTTAGAGTGGCAATAAAATTAAATCTTTCTTAGCAGCAAAAATCAAGAGAAATCCCATATTGTTGTGGTATAGTTAGAGTAATATTCTGGTAATTATAGGAAATAATGCTAGTGACCATTTTCTAGAAGAGATGGGAATCCAGCTTGAGAACTTCCAGAGGTTTAATAATGTCCTCAGAAGAAAAAAAACTATTGAAGGGTAGTGGGTCAGCATCCACTTAAAATCCATTCAAGTATTTCAGAGACAGAAGGACAGGACTCATGTACAAAAACATTTACAATAACAAAATGTTTTAATAAAGAACTGAAAAGAAAAAAAGATATCTATCAATTGAAAAATGGATGAATAAATTGTCATATATGAATGTATATGTTGATGCTCTTTCTATATCGCTATATTTAATTCTCTGAAAAAAGTAGAAAAGAGACATCAAAAGTGTTTGCAAAAAAACTACATAAGCTTGTGACAGCAACTGTGAGAAAATAGCCCCACAGACCAAAATGTTTCACACAGTTCTGAGACAAACCAGCATAAGAAGATCTCTTCAGAGGCAAAAGTATTGACTGTTGATAAAGATGGATGCTATGCTTTGTTTTCCAGCAACTATTTGTTTTTTGAGTGCTTTTAGGTCTTTGAAATTTATTGCTATCAAATATTGAATCAAAGAATGATTTAATTCTAATTAATTTTATTAATTAATTTAATGCAATCCCATATTGTTTTGTGTCATATATGGCAAATGTGAAATTGGACTTTCCAAATTTAAGGTAAAACTAGGTCACTACATATGTGGAGGCTCTAATTTGAGGTAAGGGATAGTATAGGATTTTATCACCCGTATGTAGTACCAATCAACCATACAACAAGTTTATTATTAAGCACCTATTTTGTGTCAGCCATTGTGCCAGATGCTGTGATAAAGTACAAAGAATAAATCATTCATACCTGCCATAAATGTACATTTTAATGGAATCAGTCTGATTAAGTAAGTATTGATGTTTGGAGCCAATTGGACTAGGCAAAAACAGCTGTTATTTGAAGAGGTTTAAAAGATGATTTTTCTCTCTATAGCCATCAATATCTCTAGAGAAAGGAAACTACTAAAAGACTTGTTTACATCACTTTTTACTACACTTTATAGGTGAGGTTGGGGAATGAGACAGGAATCCCTTAAGATCCATAAGAAAAACATTTGAAGAGTTTTGCAGTTCCTAGGATTAAAAGACATGCTTTTTTGCTCAGAATGTGACACTGATTCAGTGACAAACCAAGAGAACATACCTAAAAAACAGCAAGCCCTGGCTTAAGGCTATTCTTTTCTAGAAAGAGCTTAATGTTATTTTAGTGAGTGGCCCAAGAGTAACAAAATAGTTTCGTTCAACAGGAGAGAGAAGTCCCAAAGAGAAGTCATCACTTCTGGTAAATGGAGAGTGGTACAGACAATTTCCTAAAGAGTCCAAGTACTTCCAAGCTTGTGGTCCAGAGTTTTAGTTGTCCTGGGTATATACATTCTCCTATTCCCATGTATCCCTCCTAATTGTCATAAGTCTATACGCACTGTTACCAATAGAAATTGTTTTATGGATGGACAGTTTTTTTAAATATTAGCATCATTTTACCTTCTATTAGTAAATGTTTCATGATTAAGGGTTAATAATGTCATTTTGACTGCTCTGTGTAAAAAGGAAGTATATTGGTAGAAGACCAGGACTTCTAATGGTTAATTGTAAATATATCTCAGACCTCTATGATCCTGAAATTGAGTTATTGGGAGAACTACTCCAGTTTCCCAGAAGTGGTTAAAGGAAATTGAGTGACAAAATAATTCAGAGAAAGAGAAAAGTTGTTGGTATCAAACAAAACCCTGGTTGCACTGCATGACCCTCATTACAAATGTTATAGAATATCAATGCACCCTAACAAATAACAAAAGGATAGATTTGTGGGTAGGTTGCAAATATTTTAATGTGATGGCATTGTGTAAAATGAACAAAAGCAAAACAATCTTTTGCAAAATAGTATAAAGGAAAAATATGTCCTTGGACTATCCATTTTTGTTTTAGGAAAGGGCTTTCATGTGAGCTACTTGGTACTTATAAAAAAATTTTAAAACCACCAATAAAACATTTAAAATGTATAGGAAACAAAAAAAGCATAGATAGCAACACAACATAGAGAAATTTTATAACCTTGTTCAGATATACCTCTTATTTGTATTTTGGTTTTGTAAAGGACCAGTATTATCACAGTGATGTCTTGTCTTGCACATGAATTAGATTTAAGTGAAGCAGAATTATGCAAAATCATCAGTCTTTTTCTCTCTTCCTGAGTTATTTAAGTCCAGTGGCAAGACAAAAGTAAAGATGAGGGGTAATGGTCTGTGATGCAATGGATGAGCTTGACATCTTCAAAATCTGATCAAGCTCTAAGCATTTCATTGTGCATCTTTCTGCTAACTCCATGAATATTGGAACAAATTGTTTCCATCCCGTCCAATCCACAAGGGTAAATCTTCACATGCTTAGATAGACATTTCCCTAACTCACCTGATGGGGTTGAGGCTCATCACTTAACTCTCATTCTGGTTTAGCCTTTCTGCACAGACAATGTATTGGGGTGTGGCCATGGCACATGCTATAGCTTTTTGGAGTCACAGGTAAGAGTTAGGTGATGGGTGAGACAGCTAAGGTGGATGAGCAGCGTTGAAAAGGACCTTCACACCAGAGGTGCTAGTCCTCCTTGAACATCCCATATACCTCACTGCACATATACGTAACTAAATCAAAGCACTTACTTTCTCAATGAGGGGAGGGAAAGATTGGGAAAGAATTTGAACTCAATTTTAAATGAATATTACAAATTGTTTTTACATGTTATTGGAAAAAATAAGATAATTTTAAAAGAACAAAAGAAAAATTTGTTTTTTCTTATTGTTTGTTTTTTGTTTTGTTTTGTTTTTAAGGGAGTTCAAAAGAGAACAACAGGAAATCCTTGGCACTATCTTGTTAAATTTAATTTAATTTTGAAACACTGTAAGTGTTAAGAGAAATATTTCTCTTTTTCTTCTTTGTAGATTAAAAATTCTAGTATGCTGATGATCATTAAATTCATAAGAAAAAAGAACATTAGAATTGACAAAAAATCCAGTTAAAAATTGGTGTGTGATCAGGTAGAGCAATCATCTTTACAATTAGAATCATGTCAATTCCATCAATGTTGTGATGAAGAGAGCCATCTACACCAAGAGAGAGGACTGTGGGAATGGAGTGTGGAAACTCATTTTCACTCTTTCTATTGTTGTTTGTTTGCATTTTGTTTTCTTTTTTACTTTTTTTTCTTCTTGATCTAATTTGTCTTGTACAGCAAAATAACTGTATAAATATGTGTATATATATATACATATATATATATATATATATATAGTATTTAACATGTATTTTCATATATTTAATATGTATTGAATTACCTGCCATCTAGGTGAAAGAGTGAGGGGAAGAAGGGGAAAATTTGGAATGCAAGGTTTTACAAGGGTTAATGATGAAAAATTACTAATGCATATCTTTTATACATAAAAAGCTTTAATTAAAAAAGGATTAGAATCATGTTATCAAACCTTAAGTCTAACATTCAGTTTCAGTTACTTCTTCATCTTTGCCTACTATTTGTTGATAATGACTTCTCAAACCAATATTGCCTTTTGACATTATTTACTAGATTTCTCAACATATTTTCAACATATTGTCACTCATTCCACAATCCATGGAC
This sequence comes from Myrmecobius fasciatus, assembly GCA_023553655.1. NCBI lineage: Eukaryota > Metazoa > Chordata > Mammalia > Dasyuromorphia > Myrmecobiidae > Myrmecobius > Myrmecobius fasciatus. Next base: position 6,875 of record JAJPUD010032685.1, read on the forward strand.
CTTATCACATGTTCCATATTGAAAACAGCCTGTGTTCTATCTTCAGAAATGGAGGGAAGACTAACAAAGGAGTATCAGAATATTAATTAAAGCAAAGTGATCTTAATAATCTAAAATATGAAAAGTAAGGATAGTAGAGCCTCTCCCAAGCTGCAAGTGTCTTACCTGGGATTAGATTGAGAAATAAGGTAGCTTGGCAAGATGCCAGCCTAGGCCATGCAAGGATGAGAAGAGTGATAAGATAGTTGTTACTGAGAAAGGGTAAGAAATGCTCACATAATATCATATGAGTTTAATAATAATTTATACAAATAACTTCCTAAAAAATTTAAAGTCCTCTCTTCAAACTCTGAATCCCATATTCTTTTTAATGATCCATGCTATTTTCAATATCCTTCCATTTTCACTCAGAGAATCAAAAGATATCTTTCCCATATTCTAAAGCTAATTCATGGCTGTATCTCAATTCAATAAACAAAAGCACCATGGGAACAAAGTAATGCAAATCTAAGATCAAGTGTAACAAAAAATTAGAGCATCAAAATCCAAACTGTAACTCAATCATGGACTACTTTTATGTCTTTTATCTGTGACTTTTTCAATAGAATCCAAATTCTCTCAATCTCTCATTAAAAAGGCCCATGTGAAGTTGTGCAAAACATTTAAATAGAAGTCATATTGCAAAATAAAATATAGATCCCTCTCCCCAAAAAAACCCTCAAATAAGAAAGTAAAAAAGTGTGTTTCAGTCTATATTCAGACACAATCAACCCTTTCCCTGGTTATGGGCAGCATTTTTTATCCTAAATCCTTCAAAATAGTCTTGGATCATTGTATTGCTGAAAATAGAAAAGTCATTTACAGCTAATCATTCCACAACTTTCCTGTTACTGTTTACACAGTACATTTCCTTTGCTTGAGTTCACAGAGGGCATTACAGGCTTTTTTTTTTCTCTGAAGCAATTGGGGTTAAGTGACTTGCCCAGGGTCGCACAACTAGGAAGTGTTGAGTGTCTGAGACCACATTTGAACCCAAGTCCTCCTGAATTCAGGGCTGGTGCTCTACCCACTGTGCAACCTAGCTGTCACAAACTTTGCAGGTTTTTCTGATAGCATCCTGCTCATCATTTCTAACAAACAGTAATATTCCTATATAATCACATAGCACAATTTTTTCAACCCAACCCAACCTCAATTTTCAATTTTTTGCCCTGAAAAAGGGCTGCTGTAAATATTTTTTATACATATATGTTATTTTCCTTTTTAAAAAATCTCTTTTGGGAGGGGCAGATAGATGGCACAGTGGATAGAGTACCAGCCCTGAAGTAAGGAGGACCTGAATTCAAATTTGGCTTCAAACACTTAATACTTCCTTGCTATGTGACCCTGGGCAAGTCACCTAACTCCAATAGCCTCAGCAAAAAAAAATAAAAAAAAAAAAAAAACAAACAAAAAAAAAAAAAACCATCTCTTTTGGGATTTATGTCTAGTAGTGGTATTGTTAGGTCAAAGGATATACATAACTGTATAACCCATTGGGCATACTTATATCTTTTGATCATTTATCAATTAAGGGATAACTTATTTTTTAAAAATAAATTTGACTCAGGTCTCTAAAAATTTGAGAAATGAGACTTTCATCAGAGAAATTTGCTTCAAAATTATTTCTTAATTACTACTGCTAACTGTATCCCTCCTGCTTATTCTATTCTCTTTCCTCTCACCCTCCTCAGAAGTGTTTTGCTTCTGATTAGCTCCTCCCCCAATGTGCTCTCTCTTTTATTATCTTCCCCCTTCTCTTATTCTTCCCTTCCTATTTTCCTGCAGGGTAAGATAGATTTCTATACCCATATCAAAGGAGCATGTTATTTCCTTTTTGAGCCAATTCTGATATGAGTAAGGTTCATTCACATTCCCTTCTTACTTATTCTTCCCCTCCACTGTAAAAGGTTTTTTTGCCTTTTTTATGGCAGATAATTTATACATTCCACCTCTTCCTTTCTCTCACACACATTCCTTTCTCACCCCTTTATATTTTAATTTTTAAATATTATGCCTTCATATTCAATTGATACCTGCGCTCTCTCTCTCTGTCTCTCTGTCTGTCTGTCTGTCTCTGTCTTTCTCTCTCTCTTTCTATCTATTTATTCCATCTAACTACTATAATAATGAGAAAGTTCTTATGAGTTGCAAGAATCATCTTCCCATGTAGGAATGTAAAGAGGAAGCATTTTTACGTTGCTAATGAATTCCCTTTCCTGACTATCTCCTTATACTTCTGAAACCTGTATTAGAAAACCAAATTTTCTATTCAACTCCTGTATTGTCTTTCCCTAACAAATACTTGAAAATCCTGTATTTTGTCAAATACCCAGCCACCTTTTCCCCCTGAGATATTATATTCAATTTTTCTGGATAGATGATTCTTATAGTCCATTGCTCTCTGGAATTTTATATTCTAAGCTCTCTCATCCTTTAAGGTAGAAGTTGCTAAATCTTGTGTTATTCTGGCTATTTCTACTATATTTGAATTGTTTCTTTCCAGATGCTTGCAATATTTTCTTATTGACTTGGGAGTTCTAGAATTTGACAGTAACATTCCTGGAAGTTTTTATTTGGGGTTTTCTTTCAGGAGGTTATCAGTGGATTCTTTCAATTTTCATTTTGTTTTCTGGTTCTAGAATATCAGGACAGCTTTCCTTGAAAAATTCTTGAAAGATAATGGCCAGGTTTCCTTTTTAATAATGTTTTCAGGTAGACCAACAGTTTTTTTTTTAAAAGATCTCCTGGATCTATTTTCCAGGTCAGGTGTTTTTCCAATGAGATATTTCACTTTTTTCTATTTTTTTCATTCTTTTGATTTTGTTTTATTTTGTCTTGATTCCTCATAAAGTCATTAGCTTCCATTTGCCCAATTCTGATTTTTAAAGAATCACTTTCCTCAATGAGCTTCTATACCTGTACCTCCTTTCCCATTTGACCAGTTTTGCTTTTTAAGGCATTCTCCTCATTAGCTTTTTGTATTTCCTTTTGCACTGTTCTCATTTGTGTTGTCAATTTTTTCACTACCTTCCTTACTTTTTAAAATGTCCTCCCATGGCCTGAGACCAATACTTATTTTTTCTTAGAGGTTTTGGATGTAGGAGCTTTGACTTTGTTATCATCTCCTGAGTGTATATTTTGATCTTACTTATTGCCATAATAGCTTTCTATGGTCAGAATCTTTTTCTGTTTTTTTTGTTCATTTCCCCAGCCTATTACTTGGCTTTTAAAAACTCTTTGTTAAAGAAGGCTCTGTTTCAAGAGTGTGATATTCCAAGCTTCAGGGGTTTTGTACAGCTGTTTTCCGAGTTCCTTCTAGGGACCTGTACTGTGAGCCAGTACTGCTACCCAGATGTCAGTATGGGGAAAGCAATAGAGTCCTGTCTCAGTACCAGCAAAAAAAAAGTTCCCTACAATCTCTCTCTAACTAACTATCCCAGCTCTACCACCACCCTTACCTGTTTGGTGAGGTCTCCAGGAGCCACTGCTGTTGTGGTTACTCCCTTGGCTACTTTCACTACTATAGTCACTCCTACTACAGCAGTGCTATTGCTACCATTGTTGATTCTGTGACTCCTAAACCTGATCCTGAACTGGAGCTCCTCCCCCCACCCAAGTAAGCTAAATCATTCCCTGCTCATTTGTCCATGGCTTCTGTTAGCTAAAAGACCTGGAGATCCCAGTCACTACTGCCAATTTAGAGGCCCCATAGCTTGTTTCTGATTTTTTGAACTTCAGGCTGTGCTGGAGCCATCTCCATCAAGATGCAGACCCACCCCAATGCAACAGAGCCCTCCTGTCAGCCTTCCAAGCTGCCTTCAGTTGGAAAATTATTTCACTCCATTTGGGGAGTCTGATTCTCTAAAATTTGTTTAGAATAATTATTAAAAGGTAGTTGGAGGAATTTGGGGGAGAACTCAGGAGAGACCTACTTTTACTCCACCATCTTGGCTCCACTTCCATAGTTATTTGTGATGAGATAACATGTTGAATTTTAATTTTCAGTTTACCATAAGGATCAAATACAAATTCCCTTATTTGATGTTTAGTAATATATTTCCTCCCTCCCTTTCAAGTCTTCTTATTTCTTACTCTTTACTCTTTTCTATACATTCTATATTCTAGCAACATTAGCCTATTTAAATTCCTGGAACATGATGCTTGGCCTTTGTGCTAGCTGTTTCCCTCATCTAGACTGCTCTATATTGAAAATCCATTTCATAGTTTCCCTGACTTCCATAAAGCCTCAGCTCAAATCCTATTCACTCCAGGAGACCTTTTTAGTCCTCCTCTGAAGCCCAGTTGCTAATTCCTGTCCCTCTCAGAATACCTTCTATCCACTTGATAGCTTGAGTCTATGAAGTAATTTAAATGCTGTCTTTCCATTAAAATATAAGCTCCTTAAAAGCAGGGGGTCTCTTTTTCTTTCCTTTATTTTTAGCTCCAGGGATTAAACAGTAACTGGTACATAAATAAATGCTTGTTGAATTTGTGAGATGTGACGTCTGGCAGAATAAAAGTTTCAGCACTGAATCGAAATCTACTGTCTACAAAAATGAAAAAGCATTCTAATTTCATATGAATTTAAGGACTATTAACATATTGATCTTGCTTACCCTATAATTGTAAGAGTTCTCTCCAATTATAGACCTCCAATCTATATACACACATCCCTAGAAATGCACAGATTCTAGAATAAGAATCTCTGCATTAAAGAAGAAGGGAAATGGGGTATCTCCCTGTACAGAAGACACTAAAGTGAGTGATTTTTACAAATTTAGGAAGAATTAAGGAAGTTAGATAAAAGTTTTGACTAAAAGTCTCATGAATAACAATTGTTCAGACTGATAATTCACTCTGTGCTTT